>CM016728.1:8621123-8783403 GCA_005771605.1 Scutellaria baicalensis | reverse complement strand
AACAAAATAATTACACCTCATAACATGTCATTAGTTCTCACCAAAAGCCCCCAAATTGGATGTCATGTGTCACCCACGTGACAATTTTCCGGCTATTTTTGAATTTTCCAATTACATTTGGGATCAATATCAAACAATTATTTAAATTACGAGACCAAATTGAAAAATGAAATAGTTATAGGACTAATAACAAAAGACAATAGTTACGGGACCAAATGTGTTTTTTTCCCAAAACAAAACCGAATCATTTAATTCACATTCAACCAGTACATGAATTCATACTTATAACATCTAACCATCATATACATTTATACTAGCTAGACTTAAGTTGTTCCTTTCATAAACATCCAAACTTAAAGTTTATCACCATATCCAATATCAATGACATAATAGCTTAAATTGTTTTAAAAAAAAAAAAAAAACCCCCCTTTAGTTGGCTTTGAGTTTCCAAAAAATAATTAAAATTGGGTAATATTAAATGTGCAGACATGGACGATCTACATGTATTGTAGTGTAATGAACCAGAAAAATAATGGTTGTCCATTTGAAAGCAACTGAACTAGGAAAATAAGCACCATTAATGGTACATGAATCTTGATTGCCAGACGTAAAGACAGCATTCTTTGAATGCATCAAAACTGGGGCAAGAAATGACTATACTTCTAAGATTGAATCTTAAGGATCAGATCATTATTGAATGAGAAACCCCTTTTGATTCATGAACCTCATCATTTGAACTGCAAGACGACGAAAAGATCACTCGGTCGATCCTAGGGTTGGAAACGATCGTGTTCGATCCAACTCGTGATACTAGTCATGACAACACGATCATCATGTTTTTTGTAGATCAAACGTTTAATTTGAGGATGCAATGGATGATGATCTGTTTGATGATCAGATCAATTGTGATCTTCATTCTAAGTTTAATGGCCCCACCAATGCCTTAACCCTAGACATATAGAAAAGGACAATGCAGGCTATTGTCCACTCTAAGAAAATATCAAAATAAAGATGGATTAATGTTTCGTCTTTAATCACAAAATATATTCCTCTAAAATGTATATATGACAGATTTGATTTCATCTCTTAGGCCATAAATTTCTTCTAGTGTCAATTTTATTAGTATTATTAGTACGCGTACGTAATTGCAAAAAGAAAAAAGATATTTTGCAAAAACTTGCAAGCAATAAAAAATCATGATATTTATTCATTAATAGTTCCAATTAAACTACATTATTTATATTTTCAACGATCGGACGGTGACCTCGAAATAAAACACTGAGAAAATTAACGTAAAATAATATATTTTCAAAAACTATATATGTCAGTTCTTTTTGTATATTACGTAAACAACTGAAATTAATTAAAGTATTAATGTAATATTTAGATCCAACTTCAGAGTATTTTCCATGCAAAAAAATACGAAGAAACAAAAACAAAACAGAAGTAAACATTTTTAGGTATTGAATTAAATTGAAGTTGAAGAACATTTAAACTATGTTATATATTACATGGATATTACAACATGGGGAGAGAAAATTGAAGACGAAACCCCATCAATAATGCCCAAAAAAGGTAAAAAAAAAATTAAACATATATATCTTCCAATAAATGGTGACACAACATCAACATAAAAAAAAATAAAGGCAAAAACGTTTATGCACCAGTTGCACGGATTTGGGTCGACCTGTTCACGCGTCCAAAACGTGCTTCCAAGCATCTGCACGCGCTCCCACACGCGCCTGAACACTTGTGCTGAAGCTCACCCAAAATTCGCTCAATAGACCAACCTTTGTGTATAGTTAAACCAACATTTGTGTATAGTTAGACCAACCATGTGTAGGTAGGTCTAACTATATACAAAGGTATGTCAAATATATATAAATGTATGTTTAACTATATACAAAGGTATGTCTAATATATACAAAGGTATGTCTAAGTATACATAAAGGTATGTCTAACATAACGTAAATGTATGTCTAACATAACGTAGTGGTATGTGCCAAAATTAAAAAATCAAGCCAAAAAACGACAAGACATGAAATCTGGGTAGAACTGGTATGTTTAACATAGCTTAAAGGTATGTCTAACATAACCTATTGGTATGTGATTTTTTTCAAAAATCATGTGCGGAAAAAAAAAAGATGCGGTCCCCCAAACCCGGGTGCATGGATCTAAGATCCATGCACCTGATTCACAAGAGACCTACTCAAAAATAAATAACTTAACACAAAAACTTTTGTGCATCTAGATCCATGCACCTGACCTGACCCGCGCGTGTACGCGCTCCCACGCGTCTGGGTGGATGCGCTCAAATCCACTCAAATTCGCTCATTAAAGATACTTTTTAGTTATGTTAAGG
This sequence comes from Scutellaria baicalensis, assembly GCA_005771605.1. NCBI lineage: Eukaryota > Viridiplantae > Streptophyta > Magnoliopsida > Lamiales > Lamiaceae > Scutellaria > Scutellaria baicalensis. Next base: position 8,781,041 of record CM016728.1, on the reverse strand, counting down.
ATACCTTTCAGTTATGTTAAGAATACCTTTTAGTTATGTTAATGATACCTTTGAAATCCTGATTCCAAGTTACATACCACGTTATGTTAAAAATACCTTTTGGTTATGTTAAGAATAACTTTAGGTTATGTTAAGAATACCTTTAATTATGTTAAAAATACCTTTTGGTTATGTTAAGCATACCTTTATGTTATGTTAATGATACCTTTAGGTGATGTTAAGGATACCTTTGAAATCGTGTATTCAGGTCCTTTGAAATTCTGATTTGATACCCTTAGAATTTGCTCCAGGTCACATACCTTTACGTTATAATAAGGATAATTTTAGGTTATGTTAAGAATACATTTATGTTATGTTAGAAATACTTTTGTGTACAAAATGTGTAACACAACTATGTTATGGATAAGATATCTCTAACAGTATCCTTAACATAACTTAAAGGTATGTCTGACGTAACATAAATGTATGAAATCTGGGCATAAAGGTATCCTTAACATAACATAAAGGTATCCCTAAACATTACCTAAATGTATCATTAACATAACCTAAAGGTATGTCTAACGTAACGTAAATGTATGAAATCTAGGCATAAAGGTATCCTTAACATAACCTAAAGGTATCCTTAAACATTACATAAAGGTATCCTTAACATAAGTAAAAATCATGACCAAAATTTAAAAAAAGGTAGTGCGAAAAAAAAAAAAAAAATAGAAGCAGGTCGGGTAACCCGGATCCAACCCGGTTGCATGGATTTTAGATCCATACACCTGATGCACAAAAGGCTTACTCATAACTTAAACACAGTTACAATATTTATGTTCTTGTTCACATTTGGAAACAATTGCATAATAGCCAAACTGCTATTTTTCAAAATATATCATTGTCTTCGTATTCAATTAAATAATACTAGTAAGTCTCCTATTAAACATTTGGCAACCATTTCTCTCTCTCCCTCTCTCTTTTTCACTCATGTTTTTTGAATTTTGACATATACCATTATATTACGTTAGATTTATCTTTCAACCCAAATTTTATACATTTTCTTTTTTTGTGCTTGGTTTCTGAATTTTGGCACATACTATTACGTTATGTTTGACTTACCTTTACGTTATGTTAAACTTATCATTCTATCCAGATTTCATACCTCAATTTTTTTAAAAAAAAAAAACTCTTGTTTTGGCACATTTTATACATGTATCATTACGTTGTGTTAATGTTATGTTATACCTACATATAGATAGGTCTAACATAACAAGAATTTATGTCTACTAAAGTGAGTTTGGTTGATTTTAAACACGAGTACCAGACGCATGAAACGTGCGTGAGGACGCATTTTTTAGCGTATTGACCGGGTCAACCCTGGTGCATGGAACCTAGATCTGTATGTCTGACTCATATAAGTTTTTGCCTTAAATAATAATTTAATAGTGTATCACTCGATCATTCGATTCTAAAATGAACTTTTAAGGATATTCATCGTGAAACTCATTCTAAATATAAGTTGTATTCTCCAAAGTACAAAAAGATATTGCTATGGGAAAATGTTAAAATGCCCACGATGGGTAGCTCTGAATATCCTACTGTTGATATGTAACGATCCTATCCAATGATTATATGAAAAACAAAATAAATTGATACATTGGATATCTAACACGCTAACGGTGAACACATATTAACATGTTCACAGTAGGTAGGATAGCAGGACTGTATTATTGTGATCCTTTTCTTTCTACATCTATTTTCTCGATTTTTCAGTCGAGTGAATTTAATTGGTCATAACTAAAACTATTAATTGAGTATGCTTAAGTTAATTGATTTAATTGCTTGTCGACTTTCCTAATTAACCTGTTGGTGGAGATCATGTTTCCATCTTTGTATATGCACACAAATTTTCTATGATTAACAACTTTAATTAAATTCATTCCCCGTTAATTTAAATATTATATTTACTAATTATTACATGACATTTAAATGATGCATTTTACATCCCAATCCTGTTATGAACTACCCACGATGGACACATAAATATATGTCCATTATTAATGTGTCAGATATCCAACAGAGTTATTAATTTCATTTTTCAAATAATCAGGGAATAAATTTGTTTCACGTTGTCGGTGGGCGTCATATTAAGAGTTGTCCACCGTCTGCATTTTAACATTTTCATATTACATCAATATTATTCTAGTCAATATTTAATAAAAGTTTTGTATCTGGAGATTTTTTATGTCATGTCTTGTTTATGTATCACATATTTTAATGATCCAACGACATAAATTTATATATAGAAAACTTCATAAAAAACTCAGCTGCAATTGTCGCACTATATATATGTGATATATATATTATAATTGTAAAATACATATTTATATGACTCAACATATATAATATACTTATAAAACACATATTTATTCATGTAAAAGACATATTTGAATTTCATGACATGTGAGAGACCACATGACACCAGCCCATAAAACTTTAATTAGGTTGATGTATTTAACTTGTTGATAATTAATAAATTAGTATGGGGGCATAGACATTGTAAAAAGTTATTATAGATACTTATATAATATGTGTAAGTATATGTATTAGCACGTACACAATGTTCTCAATTGTCCATATCACTGCCTCTCTTTTGCCCGACCTAATTTCCATGTTGCAACGCCAATTTAATTACATGACTTTCCAACCCAACATTTTTAGAATTTTTTTCCCCTTTAATTATAAACCATTTAATATTCATGAATAAATAAATTGTATAGATCATACTTAGTTGTATATATAGATAATAAACATAGGACATCTTCATAGCTTCACAAATTATTTCATATGGAACTCGAACTAGGCCTTTCTCTTCCAAACCACAACAATCCCATGATGAGTAATGGCCTCCACTCAAGTTCTACTACTAACGATGCTATTCAAGTTGAAACCAATTTGTCATCTATGCTCTTATGGAACCCCCGGCAGCCTGACCGGTCAAATGCCGGTGGCTGCCGCCTGAAACCGAGGAGGCTCCAAATGAACCATGAGTAAGCCTTAGTTGACTCTTTTGAGTTAGAAAATTCTCATTTTTGGTCTGGTAAACTTTAGTCTTGTTCATTCTTTAGCATAGATTAATATACACATTTCAGTTTTGATCCTCTAACTATCATATAATTTTTCCAATGCCGGTTTGACTCTGCTTCAAATGTCAATTTCTGATATGTGGATGTCAGAATTGAAAACTCATGTTAGTAATTCTAACTTCCACATAAGCAATAGATGCTCATATGAGAATTGAAAAAAAGAAAAGAAAAGGGATAGTTAGAAAACCACCAATATTAAGATATGCATAAAATTTAAATTTCTTTTAATGATAATCAGTGATATTCACGAAGAAAATCAAGAAAGAGAGGGGTGGCGGCCACCCATCGATTCATGGAGGAGCAAGTCGCACCACCGAGATCATGGTGGTCCAACGGCGGCAGAGCAGACAAGAAACTCCATGTATGTGAAGGTGAAGATGGAGGGAGTGGCCATAGGAAGAAAAATTGATCTTACCAAATATGATTCTTATCAAGATTTGACCAACACTTTGATCAACATGTTTACTAAATGTATGTACCATTAATACTTTTGATTACACTTGTTCCTTTTTAATATTTACTTTATTGGACCAGATAATTAATAACTAATTAGATCTTCATTGAATATTTGCAGACAGTAAAACTGAAAAGTATGTGTTAGTGTACCAAAACAACGAGGGGGATTGGATGCTAGTAGGAGATGTCCAATGGGAGTAAGTGCACTTATTAATTACAAATCAAATTATTCTTCAATTATTAACAATTATAGTATAGTTTTTCTCTTAGAAAAATAAATTAAATTGGCATATATTATGTCTGATTAAAGTTCATTGCTTATATTGATTTTGCAGAAGATTTGTGGAATGTGCCCAACGTCTGGAGATAAGGAAGGACAACAAAATGGAATTCCAGTTATTGTCCACTCTAAAGGATACATGATAACTAGTACATGGGTTACAAATTACAATGTCTTTTATAAAATGTAATTCCTGAAATAGTCTTATTCCAATATTTGTTGATAGTTAAATAATGTCGTCAAATTAGTTGAGTGGACAAAATTATACCTGATAGTGAGTGGTGTGTATCAGATAATTAATGAAATACTGAAGTTAATTAATCTACTGTTATAATTAATCATTTGCATGAATTTATTGCTTTAGTATTTAGCGTTATAATTAAAGATATGAACTTTAATTACCAACAAATGAGTTTCAGACTTGATAAGAATCATGATAGCAATGTATGCAAATACAAAGCAGGTCATGTTTCAAGAATCAATCATGAAACTTATAGCCCTGTTATTAAGCCTCTTACCATAAAACTTATCTTCACCTTGGGTTTGGCAAGGCAAATTCAGCAGCTCCATGTAAAAAATGCCTTCTAATTTTGCTCATCCTTCTCAAGGCTACAAATCGTACAAAACTCTGAACAAGGAGAATTTAAAAACAGCACATACGAGATGAGAACAATTCTAGATCTGTTAGTCGGGATTTGATCAGAGTATCAGTCAGTCGATCAACGCAATCTTAATCTGTATATCTCACGCTCTAACTAATGGAGTAAATAGTAGAGCATTTGTAGAAATCTATCACTAGAACAATCCGAACATATCCCAAAGAGAGAAGCCAAATATGAGTGTACCAGTGAATGAGTCAATATACATAACGAGGTAAAATTTAAGGGTATTAGCTTATTAATAATTCAGCTAAAGGGCTGCATGCTATAAAGGAGTGGGGTAAAAAAACTGCAAGAAACAATTGCAAAATTATGAGATAAAGTACCACATACTCAGACATATATAAACATGACACACACACATATCAGAAAGCAGGATGGGGTCTGGACACGATGATCCCAAAATAAACAAGTTCATTCCACTACCAAACAGACATCCAAATGAAATTAAAAGACAAGGTTGCAACTCATCAAAGATAAGATAGATAGATAGATAAATCAGCAATTATTGTTGGTGTACTCTCCTCAAGCAGAAGAAGTCACAAGAACAAACAGTGGTTTCTCCCCTATCTTCTCCCGCCCCTGTCATCAAACAGACAAAAATCAATAACACTACCATAAAACTAGTAACACGCTTCTAGTAAACTGTATTCTAATAATGGACACAATCAAAGCCCCTTCTAACATGCTTAAATTTTGGCATGTTTTGTTCTTGGTATGGATGGATGTGGTTTTCTGCATCTTTGATTGAAATGACAGGCAGTGTTCCTTGATCTTTAGCAGCCAATCGTAGTTTCCTTTTTTCCGACATTCAATGTAATCTCTATATACAATGTAGAGAGATCATGTGTAGTGAATAAACATAAGTAGAAAGTAATTCAATATATATGATATTTGGGTCGCTCTCTAATGAGTCCTAAGGTCTAAGCTCCATGTACCAAGCAAGCTTAATAAACTAGAGTCATCATAGTACAACAAGAGCAACGATCTGTCCCTAACAACAGATTTTGTGGTTAATCGTCCTGTTACAGGACGCGTTCCCACAGCCATAGCATATACTGAGAATGTGTAAGATCATCTGGTTGGAGGTAAGACCAATATCATTAAATGTAATAGGAGGTTGGCTTTTTTTTTTTTTTTACGCCACACATCACATTCAACCCCCCGTTCACATAGGTACACAACTAGTATAATAGAATAAACCCTTTTCATATACCAAACCCTACTTCTTTCCATTCCAACAGGCACATCTCAGAAATAAATCAAAATAGAAGGTATTTCTACTTCAGGGGGGCAAAACCACAAGAAATAGTAGTTTCATACCTTCAGTCCAACTCCAACCAATTCAATAACACAAGCACACTCGACCACATCTACTTCAACGCGTTCTGCAATAAAAATTTAGAGCAGCTTAGACATTTTAGTATCCAGTAAAATTAGTAAAGCTAGTCGTTAATGATTAAAAAAAGTCTCTTTCCAAAAAACTGATACCGCTTAATTAACCAAGAAGAAAGTACACTTTATAAAATATGTAACACAAAATTAAAATAATCACCAAAATTTATCAAACTAAAGTACTTATGTGTGGATTCACAAATATTTGAACCATGGGGAGTCCAGTACGCAGTTACTACTTAATTAACTGATTAAAAAACGAAAGGTCAAATGTCTGCCCCCATTTGTCAATTGAAAATTTCAACCTTTTTTTTTTCCCCCCTTTTTCCTTAATAGGAACATATAGCTCAGTTCACAAAATTTAGACTTGCTACAATGCGGGTTCAACCAAAACATACTGAAGTGTAATTTTCTACATCATGACAAAGAAACTTTTGATAAACACACACATAAGAAAAATAGTACATATCTATAACAAAAAGTCGTACCAAGTAGGCGGATAGCAGCACACAAGGTACCACCTGTAGCAATGAGATCATCTACAATAATTGCACGTTCCCCAGGTTGCACAGCTCCAACATGCATCTCCATCTTGTCAGTTCCATACTCCAAAGAATACTCTTCCGATATTACTTCCCCTGACACATAACAATGGTTTAATATTTAGTGTTGTTCAAATATCAATGATCCTTGAGTAGCAGTTACTGCAATGGAGATGCAACTAATACAGGTACACAAAGTAAAATTACTATTATGACCTCATTTCACCTCCCCATATTATTTCCATGTAACTGGCACAACTTCTATGAAGTAAACATAGGTTTCTTATCACCATGTACCATCCTCAACATGCATATAACTAAATATCATAACCAAAAGCATTATACTTGATTAATTATGCAGAAATCTCAGAATCCCAGCAGCGAAAGTACACAAGCATTTTATGTAAGCAAAATGCCATTAACATCTCATTTGATTGCAGGTAAATGTTCAATCTGTGCATAATATGAACAGAAGAACTTGAATTAGAAAATAAACTTATTACTAAACCTCTCATCTAAGAGCTAAGCAGTACACATGTAAAGTTCTCATATCTTCCCACTTCCATAACAGCATCCTCCTTCACTCAGTCATGGTACAATACATATTTGAACACATATGAAGAACATTCGAAAGATGTAAGGCTCATAAAGCAATACCAGGTAACTTTTTGGGCTTTCTCATAGGAACAAATTTTGCACCAATAGCCAAAGCAATAGGAGGACCGAATATGAAACCCCTTGCCTCAATACCTGCATCAAATCTCATAATGTTACTAAGATAACAAATAATCATGTAATGATTAATTGTTGCAATACAGAAAATTAGTTTCAATACCCACTTCAAAGGTCGTACAAACTACTGGATTAGTCATTTCACCTCTAAATACCCACTAACTTGAGCAGTAGATGATGATAATTCAAAATCCACTCATCATCCTTTTTCTCTTCAAACCAGGTCATTATAATGTCACCTAACAAAACTTGAATGAGACTATCTTCCGGATCTTAATTTATGAGACGGAACTTATAAATTAGTCATTCAAAACGGTCAATCAGTGAGTCAACCTAAACTCAAATTCATTTTCAGCATTTCTCTCTAGGTAAAAAAACATATTATTAATCAAGGGACTCTGATATCTCAAGATTCTCACAATAACCAAGTTTCAACAGATCCAATTAAAAGAATAATTAATTTCGCAGCTGCATACCAAAATTCTAACCTAATTTCTCAAAAAACATAAACAGAAATGCGAAGATCCAGAAACGAAATTTACCAGCAATAACATTGATGTTCTGTCCTTTATATCTCTCAACAAACAAATCGATCGTATCCTTAAACGCCTTAGGATCAAGCAACAGCGTCGTTATATCCTGAAACATGATCCCTGTCCACAACACAAACATCTTCAGTTCAACCATACATTCCAGATACAAAAACACATAGGAAGATTCAAGTCAAGAAGTGTACCAGGTTTGGGGAAATCGGGAATGACACGAATGGTGGAGGCGATCCGAGGGATGCGCTCATCAATGCTTTCGGCATTCAAGGACGCCATGTTCGCAGCGACCACTCTCTGAACCGGTGCGGTTGCTCCACCAGTTATTCCGCCGTAGATCAGCGGAGTGGTGGCTGCGGAGTTAGGTAAAGAGAAATTTGATTTGAGAGAAGTGAGAATGAATGTATAATTCGAGGAGACGATTCTGACCTCAGGGATTTTGAAGGGTGAGGGTTTAGATACAGTGTACATGAGTGGGATTTTAAAGTTAGGAAAGGGTATAATGAGGAAAAAGGGGTTTGATCTTTGGTGGAAACCAAATAATGACAATATATGAAATCAAATTCAATCATATAATACCATAAAGTAATTCAAGTGATGTCACACCGTATATATAAGATAACCAGGATCAAATCTACTCACGTAAGTATTCTGATTTTTGAGAAAGTCTCATATGAGATCGTCTCACAAATCTTTTTCTGTGAGACGGGTTAACCACAACTTATATTTCACAATTAATATATAACTTTGTGGAAATGGGTTAACTTAGTGGGTAGAAATTGGATCCGTCTCACGGAAACTATCCATGAGACCGTCTCACACAAGTTTTTACACAGATTTTTATAGTATCTCTTCCTTTCACTTCCTCTAACTTATTTAAATAATTTAAAACCACGAATCACAAATCTTATAATTCAAGTGGTATCTAAACGTTCATAAGAAAGTGCAATTCGAACCTCCGTCACCCAAGTTTTCTAATCCATAGCCTTGTAGCTCTAGTGAGTTTGAATCCCTGATCGTATGAGTTTTCTACTTCTGTCATTCCTTTCACTTTCTCTAATTTATTATTTAAAAAAAAAATTCAATCACATAAGATACGCCAACAGGTATGTTTATATTTATGAATGATACTTGTGTGTAGAGCCGACAATTTAAGTCCGGCCCGAACGACCCTTAAATTAGGTCGCGTTGGACTCTAAAATGAGCGGTCCGAAAAACACTGAAACTTTTTGGCCCGGTCCGATGAGCCGGATGGGCTCGGGCCAATTTCGCACGTTGGGCTTAGGTCGGCCCGATGGCCTGATAATTTTTTTTTTTTTTTTGTAATTTGTAAATTTTACATGTAACTCAATTACCTCCTCCATGTTTTTATGTATTCTTTTAATTTTTTTATAATTATTCTCATCTTCAACTATCATTAACTAATTAGAATCTACTAGCAAACTATGATAATTAAGTTAAAATATTTTTGAATGCTAAAAGGAAGTAAAAAATAATCAGATTTTGTCTCCACTAATAGTTTAATAATATTAAAAAATTAATTTCGGTTACATAAATAGGATACTATAGTTTAAATTGAACGTTTTAAATTATAATAACAGGAAATTATTTTTCTAGTTAAATTGGTGTAAGAATTTAATGAATTAAAAATTATTTTAATTTTAAAAAATAATTATGCATTTTTGGCCTGATTTGGCACGTTGGCCCGATGGCCCAAGCGGGGTTGAGCCGGGCTCCAATTTCGTAGGCCCGACTTTATCATTTGGCCCGGTGGGTTGGGCCAGGCCGGGCCGGGTGGCCCGAATTGCCACCTCTACTTGTGTGCCCCCAGCGAACGGGTCCTAATCCATGCATGGTGTTAGATATATACTCTTCAGGTATCACATGTATACTTTTAAAGTATTACTTACATACAAAACAAAAAATCGATACCTTTAGTGAATAAACAAGTAATATCCTATACACGTGATACCAGGAAGAATATATATCTAATACCTATTACTGAATAGGAAGTAATACCGTAACAGAATACACGTGATATTTGAAGAGTATATATCTAATATCATGCTTTAATATGGAAAATAATATTTCAAGATTATTCACTTAATACCTGAAGAGTATATGTTGGTCTCAAGTGGTAGTAGGCTTAGGGGGGGTGAATAAGCCTACTCAATTTTCAAACTTTTCTTTACATCAGAAGGCTTAGGTCTAGAGGTAGTAACCTTTTGGGAGATTACTTATCAGAGTTATATTGCGGAAGCTTTCTCTCATTGAAAGACCAAGTATGGAAGACATGCATCTAATATGTTGGATACATTTGTAAGATGTTTTGATGAGACAAATCCTTAAAGTAACTCTATAGGTGTAACCAATCTTAGGATAGGTTACTACAGATAGAGTTACTACAGAAGATTAAAAGAAATAGAGAATATGTCGAAGGAAAGATACTGAAGAGAATCGAATAAATTAATAAGGATACTATTGACTAACAGGAAGCTACTGGATGAAAGGACCTCGCCAAAGAAGGATGTAGCGAGCCAGAAAGCTACCTGAGAAGACCATGCCGAAAGCATACTGCAGGGAGCAGCATGCTACAGAAGCCTCGAAGCCACCTGAAGGAGCAAGCCAGAAGAAGGAAGCTCCAGAGTGAAGCTAGAGGAGGAAGCTACAAAGCAGGCATGGGCAGAAAGTCAAAGTTACCGGTAGACACAAAAAGTTACGGGTAGAGAGAAGAAGGAGAGGAGCCAACCGGAAGAAGACACGTGGAAAGTGAAAAGCTGCCGTGTGTCAGGAGTGCGGCGCGTCAATGTCAGAAATCTGTCTACCTTCAACGGGCAGATTTCACCACCTATAAAGAGGGGGACTGAAGACTGAAAAAGGTGTGAGAGAGAAGCACACGGTGTGAGTGAGAGAACACACAAGCACCAAGTGTGCAAGAGAGAAGAAGACAAGCCCATCAGAATATCCAAGCTCGCCAGAGAGAAGCGCAAGAGAAGAGAGAATAGCTCAAAGCTCACAAAAGAGAGAAGAGCAGTAAAAGGGGGAAGTTAAGAAGAATATATCGTGTTCACAAAGAGCAATAGAAGAGCTCGAACACTCCACACCCTAAGAAGACACACACCCAGTCTACCAGTCAGCAGCAAGTTTCAGCAGAAACAGTCTGCAGATGAAGGCCAAGCATGCTGTACCCAGTTGAAGAAGAAGGAGATAAACCTCTCTAAAAGGTTGTCTCGGAGTACTCAGTGCGAAGAGTAATGTCCTGCTGAGTTTACCACTTTCGAGGAGAAAGTGAAGACCCTGGGTGGATAGAGGAGGATCCTATGTGGGTCCAGAAAAAGTAGGCAAGCATCTGTGTGAATGCTTGCTACTTATTCGTTAAGGGTGAGTTGTAATAGATAGGTCTATGTAAATCAACCAACTTAACAAATGTTCCCTCCCGTGAGGAGGAAGAGAGGACGTAGAAGGATTACTCCACCTTTGAACTTCTATACATGCTTATGTCTTTATCTGCTTACTGCCATGAACACACTCTCTCTAATAAGCTGCACATCTTCTACCAGGCATAGTAAAAGGCTTCCGCACCCACTCTGATCAGTAACCTCTCAAAAGGTTACTGACATAAGAAAAAGCCGATAAATGTAGAAGAAAAATGTGTGAAGGTTTAGTAGGCTTATTCACCCCCCTCTAAGCCTACTACCAGTTGCTCATCTGGGACCAACATAACATAAGATATGCAGATAGAACAGTAAGCATAAACAAACGCATAGATATACAGAGGTTCGAAGGTGGAATAACCCTTCTACGTCTTCTCTGCCTCTTCCCAAGAGGGAAAATTTGTTAATCTTGTTGATTTACATAGCCCTATCTATTACAACACAGATTTAACAAGTAAGTAGCAAGCCTGCACATAGCTGCTCACAGCTGCTTACCTACTCTCCTAACTGACCCACACAGGATCCTACCCGACCCACTCAGGATCCTTACTTTCTTCTACAGAAAGCGAACAACTTATCAAGATCCTAGTCCTGACTAAGCACTCCCAGACAGTCCTTAAAAGGTTTGTCTTCTTCTTCAACTGGATGCAGCAAACTTTGGCTTCTTTTGCAGGTAGCTCTGATATAGCTTGCTGCAGGATTGAGTGACTGAATATTCTAGCGTTTTTAGGGTGTAGAGTGTTTGAGCTTATTACTCTTCTTTGATCTTTTGTACACCCTTTTCTCTCTTCTTTTTTTTCTTCTTATTTATTCCCCCGCTATGCTTTCTTTTCTTCTATAGGTCTTCCTCTCTTTACGCTCTCTCTTGCGCTTCTCTGCGTTATCTTCTCTCTACTCTCTTCTTCTTCAGTCTTCAGTCTTCTTCTATTTATAGATTAGGAAGTTTGCCCGTTGAAGGTGGGTATGTTTCCATCATTAAATGTGTCATTCTTCTTCTGATACACGCCAACTTTTGCTCTTTTGCTCTTTGCCCATTTCTTCTTCTCTCTACCGGTAACTTTTGACTTTCTTCCCATGCCTGCTTTGTAACTTCCTCTTCGTGCTTTCTTTGGAGCTTCCTTCCCTGGCTTTTCTCTGTCAGGTGACTGAGGCTTCTGTAGCTTGCTGCTTTTCAGTATGATTTAGCATGGTCTTTTCCAGGTGGCTTCCTGTCAGATGGCTTGAGTCTTCGGTAGCTTGCTGCTTTGCAGTATGCTCTGGTATGGTCTCTTCCAGGTTGCTTTCTGCAGTAAGCAGTATCCTTTTAGTTAATCAGATTCCTTTCACCATTCTCTTCAGTATCCTTCCTCTGAAGCTTTCTCTGTCGTATCTTTCTACAGTAACCTCGTTGCAGTAACCTTACAAGATAGGTTATGCTTATAGAATGAGGGTTACTATTCTTATGGTTTTGTCTCATCAAAACATACTTAAATATGTTCTAACAGTATATTTTCTTTGTAAATATGTATATGACATAGAATACTCTATATTAGTTTTCAATACTAGAACATTCTCATTATATATATATATATATATATATATATATATAAGGGTTAATTACAAATAACCTTTCAAACTATACTCATTTTTGCATTTAACTACCTAAACTTTTTTTTTGTTGCAACTAACCATCTCATCTTTGTGAGAGTTGCAAATAACCATCTAATACTATTGAAACACCATTATTCGGTCAAATCAAATCACGTATGAGGCACACCCTATACTTATGAGGTTATTTCTATCATTTTAAGTTTAATTAGGGAAAATAAAAACAACTAGAACAAATATTAAAATTTATTTGGATATACCATAAGTATACGTCAAATGAGCAATGTTTTTTCCAACACAAAGAAAGAAAAAAGAGTTTATACAAGGCAAGAACAACAAGCTAAAAATGAAAGATCGACCAACCTCGTTAAAATACTGACATAGCAAAACCCCCGTGATAAAAATATGACAGAGAAAAAGAGTACCGGGTGTACAAAGAGGAGAAAATCGGAAGATAAAGAGAAATAGGTAAATAATAGGGAGCTCAAAAATGATTACTAAGGAAATAGAGATTTCAAAAATAAATTATAGATATATAATTCCTAACATATAATAGAAAATTATAAATTTTGTAGTTTCTAACACAGGGGTTTCACAAATAAATTAGGGATTTTGAAACTAAATTAAGGATTTTCAATTGAAATTAGGTGTGTGGAATAAAAATTATGGATTATAGAACGGGATAATTGCGCGAAACCCCCTCGTGTTATAAAAAACTTGCATCGCACCCCCTTGTATGATGGAAAATGCACGAAACCCCCTCGTGTTTCCATAACTTCGACCTGAAATCCCCAATTCTATTAAACTTCACGGGTTTGTGCTGCACGCGCCGGAACTGTGAATTTTCCTGATTTCTGACCGTTATTTGCAGGTAAAAATACTACTTTGCCCTTGTCTTTTGTTTATATATGTGTGTGCATTGTCCAAAAAAAAGAATAGCATGAAGCCCCTCTCCTCTCCCTACTCTCACAGACAATCTGGTAGGTTTTCTATAATTTTTTTTATATTTATTTCCAATGCTGAAATTAACATATTTTGTACTCAAAATGTTGTAATGTACAATTTTTTTAGGATACATGTCTTCCACGTATATGCCATCGATATCAAAAAATGAAGAAACTTTAGATTTAAGATACACCTACAAGAAGTGTTATTGTCGTAGAAATGCTGAAATTAAAATAGTGGGACCGTCCAAAGCTACAGTTGACAAATTGTTTTGCACATGCCAATTATCTCAATGTGGTTTTTTGCTTGGCTTGAACCCACATCGATTGGAAGGAAAAATTATTTGACTGAAATGCAAATGCCGGATTTGGATGAAGAAGTGGACTCTCCCGTCAATAATGATTCTAAAGAAATGCTCTCCAAGTATGACGATCTCTCAACGAAGATGGAAAAGCTCGACAAATCCCAATCAACTATCAAACAGTTTATTTTCATAGTTTTGGTGCTTCTTATTATTGTAATTTTCAAGTAGTAGTTCAACTATTATTTTCACCTACTTGCGATTATTGTAACCAATATGTTGCTATTTTCCTTAATTAGCCAACTATGAATTATGAACTGGAATTTTCAAGTATTACTTCCCTGTTTTCATTACTATTTTCACTTGCATTTTTTGTGATTTAAACCAAAAACAATAACACTTGAATTTAACACCCCCTGCCCAATAATTTTCAGCAAGAAAACCATCAACAATTTTCATCAAGAAAGGCAACAAACAATTCTTAATGCAATAAGAAAATACTGGCCTTCTACCCAATAGACATTAATTTTAGTGAACATCATTCAATACATGTATCAAAGTTCTGAAAATTTCTATCCCAACATCTACAAAATACTGAAATCTCAAAACAACCAATTGCATCAAAAAAGACAATATTCACAGGCTGCATTGTGTATAACAAAATATACCCCAACTGTTTCAGAAAACTATGCAAAATATACCTCATATGCACCCAAAAACAAACCAAATATTCACCCAAGCACCACAAAAATTGTTGGCTGCACAGAAATATCCAAAATACCCATCAATTTCCAAAGATGTTTCACAATATTTACCAAAATGTACCAAAATAGCTTGCTGCAAACAATCTCATCCATTTATTGTATTTTTCTTCTTTGAGGATTTTTCTGCTTCCTAGAGGCCTTTACTGAAGGAGCTCTAGCCTTCTGCCTCTGTCACAATAAGAACAAATGGATGCTTTAACTTAATTTTACATACATTAGGGTATGGATATATGAAGTAGAAAAATAGGGTTGTTATGTTACCTCAGATAAGCTTCTTTTTTGAAGAATGGATCAACATAATCCTCAATGTTCAGCCTATGGAAACATATACAAGCTATTGCATGACAACAGGGGTACCCACACATTTGAAAGAAACCACAAGTGCAGTGTTTTAGACTTAAATCTACTATGTGGTTTTCTAAGAAATGCATAACCTCATATCTTTCTTCCCCAGACCAACTAGAAAAACAGTTCCTACTCACTTTCCTTTGGTTTTCAATTTTTTTAACAATGTTTGGGCAGATACTCTCCCCATATCCCAACATCCCTGCCCTTTTCACATGAATCCTAGTCATGCATCTAAGCCTTATCCACTCAAACATGTCTATGATGGGAAGATCCCTAGATGGTAGGATGAAGGAGTTGAATGATTTAGATAGATTGTTGACAATGACATCACACTTTGAATGTGGAAAAAAAAACATCTTGCCCAATGCCTACTGTCAATCCCATTTAACCACTCATATGTAGTGGTTTCATCACCCTTTTTCACACTGATTCTTTGAATTTCACTCATGAGCTTTTTATGCACCCTAACACTATAAGAAGATGCAGCTTTCCAGAAGAGTTTTTTGATCTCTACCCCTAAATTTCCCCTTAAAGTTGTTGTACATGTGCTTTAGACAGAACCTAAAGACAATCATCCAACAACAACACGAAAAACAGATTCAGATTTCCAGAATTCATCCAACAACAACAAGACAAACATGCACATCAGATTTCCAGCAGATTATTACATGTGCTCAGAAGAGGGTGCCAATTCAGAAACTGCTTCTAGCAAGCCCTTTTGTTTTGCTCCCAGCTGACCTAATTCTTCTTCTCAGCTGACCCCAGATGCCCTCAAACTCCAATCACACCCTTGCTTACACTTAGCAGTAATTATTTTGGCCTCATTTTTTATAAATTTCAACTCATACCCCTTTCTCACCACCCAATCCTGTAAAACCTATTTGAAGACAGCCCTATTATCAAATTTCATACCCACTTGTAGCTCAAACTGCCCCATATTCATCCCCTCCACCTACTCTTGATCTCTCTCCCCTAAGTTACCTTGCTCATCCTCTTCCTCACTATACTAACCAGCCTCTTCCCTCCCCAAATCAAACCTCTATTGCTCCCTCTCTTCTGCCCTCTTTCTCTTTTTTCTTTCCCTCAACAATGTTTGGTATTTCTTAAAAACATCTCTAGCATGTGTTTTAGCCCTAGCAGCAAAGATATCATCATCTTCAGGCCCCTCAAAATCCTCACACATCCATGAGGGGCATGAAGATGATGTCTCAGAATCACTCTCTAACCCTAAATTGCAGATTAATTACCCTAATTCCCCAATTTCCCTAAACTGTAAACCATAATTGCTAAGTTTATGAAACTCTAACCCTAAATTGCAGGTTAATTACCATAATTCCCCAATTTCCCTAATTGAAACTCTAACCCTAAATTGAAACCCTAATTGAAACCTTAACCCTAAAATTAGGGCTAAATCCCTAATTCCTAAATTTATGAAACCCTAACCCTAAAATTATTTGCTCAAAAACCATTAACTCAAAAACAAAACCAAATTAAAACCCTAAACCATATCCCGAAGCATAAAATGAAAAAACAAGAAGAGTTTGAAAATTTTGAAAATGTCGAAAGGGAAATCTACCCGATAACATCTAACCCTAAATCAAAACGAGCTTATGCTTTCAATCGTCAAAAAATAACAGTACAATCACAACACCCAGAGAAATAAAAATCATTCCAGGACTCAAACCTACATTTTCGATGAAATCGTGACCCAGAGCAGATATAGCCCCAACCCGAATACCACATTCACACACTCCACTCACAGGAGACTATGCACAGTAGAAAGGAAAATAATATGGATGCACAGGGAGGTTTGGTCAGAGACCAGACGGATTTTGGATAAATTTTCCTAAGTTTCTCCCACACTCTCTCTCAAACCCGATCAAATTTTGGGGAATATTCCCACTAGAGTATATCAGGGGTCTAACATGCATTCCAGTGGAGAAAATTAACGACGTGTACACCCGTTAGCCAAAGTGGGACGTGTGTCAACTTTTCGAAAACAAACGTGTAAATCATGCATTTTCCGTCATACAAGGGGGTGCGATGCAAGTTTTTTATAACACAAGGGGGTTTCGCACAATTACCCCATTATAGACCATACTAAACAAAAATAAAGGTGTTCGGCAACAAAAATAAATTTCATCCATAATTACCTCTTCCTATTGTCCAACTTGTTTATACTCAACAAAATTGAGGAAGAATATTGATGTTTAGGATTTAAAAGTAGGAATTCTATTCATTTTCTCTAAATTTAACATAAAATGGAAAAATACATTCATAAGTATAGGGTGTGCCTCACACGTGATTTGATTTGGTCGGAAATTGTGTTATGCTGATTTTAGATGGTTGTTTGCAACTCACACAAAGATGAGATGACTAGTTGCAACCGAAAAAAGTTTAGATATCTAACTGCAAAAACATGTATAGTTTGAATGGTTATTTGTAATTAACCCTGAATATAAGCATAGGTGAGAAAACCACCGAATTTTTATCGTATAAAAAATTAAGTATAAAATATTTGATTGCTACAAATTTGAGTATGCATATATTATCTATATACTATGAATTTCAGCATGATATTTGTAAGAGTGTGATTTCTTGATCTTGATGTTAGTACCATGGTGTTTTTTTTTTAAAGCCACCAGTCACCCCCTTTTTTAAGTTCCAGGCCTCTTTGTATTTATTACCCCTTACTTTCACTTGGATGGGCCCTTAGGATGAGGAGAGAATTTGGGCTTTGATGGATGATATGGGTCGAAGCCCTTTATTTTACTTGGGCCGTTCTTTTCTAGCCCAAGGCCCATTTTAGAGTCCATATCAACCACTCCCCCCTAGTATGGCCTAAAAGTTCTGTCTCGCAGAACTGGTTTGGCCATGTGAGTCGAAAATAAGGGTCTGCGTTCGGGATCAGCTTAATAAAGTTTTAGGTAGAGCTGGACAAAGACAGAGCTTCACGTTAATTTGTCGTGGATGAGTACAGACCCAGAGGTCTGACCTATGATAAGAAGAGTGTTATCAGGACCATATTGGATGAGTTCGTGCTCCGCAGGTCAGAGGATGATGCAGATGTAGAAGTTTGGCCTCTGCCAGGAAGAAGTAAAATGAGACCGCGTTGACTGAGTCTCTGCTCCGCAGGTCAGAGGATGACGCAGACGTAGAAATCTGGCCTCTGCTAGGAAGACGTAAAATGAGACCGCGTTGATTGAGTCTCTGCTCCGTAGATCAGAGGATGACGCAGACGTAGAAGTCTGGCCTCTGCCAGGAAGACGTAAAATGAGACCGCGTTGACTGAGTCTCTGCTCCGCAGGTCAGAGGATGACGCAGACGTAGAAGTCTGGCCTCTACTAGGAAGACGTAAAATGAGACCGCGTTGACTGAGTCTCTGCTCCGCAGGTCAGAGGATGACGCAGACGTAGAAGTCTGGCCTATGCCAGGAAGACGTAAAATGAGACCGCGTTGACTGAGTCTCTACTCCGCAGGTCAGAGGATAACGCAGACGTAGAAGTCTGGCCTCTGCCAGGAAGACGTAAAATGAGACCGCGTTGACTGAATTGAATGAAATCGATAACTTACGAATCTGAGGGACTTGTAATTCCACATCTTATCGGTAGCTCCGACATAGAACTGATAACTGACAGATCTGAAAATAATTAGAAAATCCAATTTAGAACAAATAATTGACAGATCTGAAAATAATTAGAAAATCCAATTTAGAGCAAATAATTAACAAATCTGATTTAAGAACTGATTTTGGCAGATCTGAGAAGATCTGATGATTGTGGCAGATCCAGATCTCTGATTTTGGCAGATTTGAGAAGATCTGATTATTATTGCAGATCCAAGCAGATTCTCTGGGATAGAACTGATTTTCTATATCTGACGAGCTGATATGATTCCATATCTGATCATAATTTACGAGTAGATTTGCAAAGCAGAACTGATCTGCAAAGCAAAAGTGATTTGATTTGCAACTCTGGGGCAGAATATGATCTGATAAGGTAGAGATGACTTTTGGAACAGAATTAACTTTCCTATCTGATTGAGCAGAACTGATCTGATGAGGCCATTGGAGCAATTTGAGCTAAACCCCTATGACTACTGGACCTTCAGCTAGTGGTTATAACAAGGTTGCGTGCTGCTGAGTTCATAATCGATTGCTAAAAGTATATCTGAAGAGACGGACGTTCACGGGCCCTAGCAGCAGTTCCAGGGTAAGGTAGAACTGTGGAGGGGACTGAGGTGGGAGCTCTACTGGAAGAAATATGAGAAAGAATGAAGGGCTTCATTCCAGTTCTTGGAATATCGGAGCTGCTCCTTGATGTTCACTAGGTCACAGATGTAATCAAAGGTTGCTCTGCACCACCAATGCGGTTACTTGGAGCAAAAAGGAGAAGAATTTGAAACATACAATATAGCCAAATTAATTATGATAATTTGAGACAAAACAAAATACAATCCCATGCTTCAGAATGTCCAATCTAAACATGCATATTATTAAAAAGCAGATCAAATAATTGTCCATAACATCTAATTTTGGAGATAATCTTCAGATTTGATTTATTTATAATCTTTGATTTTGGATATGATGCACGTCTGAATTGGAAGATGAGAATCATATTTTTATTAGATAAAAGATGCGACTTCTGGAAGCAGATTAGAGATCACATCTTATAGCAGATCTGCAATGAATATCCGACCTCCCTGAGGCAGATCTAAATAAAACGCAGAGCTCAAATTGTAGGCCAACTCTGACTACAGACTTGAGCTAAAGAACTAGTAAATGTAATTTCTAAATAAATAGCACATGGCAGACTTTCTAATAAATGAGTAAGAGCCTAAATATTAGGATAAAACATGGTAGATATTTCAAATCTTCACAAAAAATGTCTCAAAACTGAAAACGAGAATCCACTTCCAAAATTAAGATTTAACAATAAACAAATAAAAGTAAACAACGCCATTGGTAAAATAAAAGAGAGCAAAACTAATGGGCAGTGTGGCAAAATGGAGCAGAACTATGGTGAGCAGATGTCGCTGGTGAGCAGCTGAGCCTCCATAGACACAACCTTATCGAGTAGAAGCGAGTGCACTGGCAGATAAGAGAACGAGCACAGTAGAAGCAGAACTTCAATGAGTAGAACTTTAGGCCAGTAGAGTTTGCTAGTAGTTAGAACCACAGAGAAGACCAGAGTAATGGTGAGCAGAACTCGACGAAGCAGCTCTGCAGACTCAGAGCCAAATATCATGATAGAAATAAACATTTACACTACCACTATCTCAACAACCCAATCATCACACATTATTTCATTCAAACATTTCATCAAACACTTAGCCTGCACTACTTTCAGATTGTTCCTAAAAATGAGATAAAATCATTTTCCTTTCCCATAATCAGAAGCTAGAGAAATATTCGTTTAACAATCATATTCCCAACAAAACTTTGAGCAACTCATTCAACCATTCACTCACATTTTTCACAAGAACATCAAATAATAAAAAGAAAAACTGAGAAGGTTGAGCAAACTTAGCAAAATTTTGAGAAGCTATAACCATCTCCATTAAGATCTTAACTGCCCTTGTCCCCTTACTCCTCATTGCGCAGACACGAAAACCAGCGACGATGGAGGCATTGAAGGACTGCAATTGCGACTCCAAACCGGCGATAACATTCTCCTGGTCGCCAAGCTGGTCCCGGAGCTTGTAGATCTCCTGACTCGAGCTCGTCGGCACGGGCCGAGAGGGCAATGGAGGTGATTTTGCGAGCATCATCGAGCTGCTCTTTTGTCAACATATTTTTGCTCTGTCTTTTTCTTTTTGTGTAGAGTAATCTGTTGAGAAGCTTTTATTCAAGCTTTTGAAAAATTCTTGAAGTGGGTTTCAGCTTTTCTCAACCAAAATTTTCGGCCCCGAATGGAAAAGAGAAAAAGGACCGAGGAAAAAAAAAAAAGAATGTGAGGAAGAAGGAGACTCACCCCTCCCCACCTCTTCCCACAGACGGCGCCATTTGTAAGAGTGTGATTTCTTGATCTTGATGTTAGTACCATGGTGTTTTTTTTGAAAGCCACCTGTCACCCCCTTTTTTAAGTTCCAGGCCTCTTTGTATTTATTACCCCTTACTTTCACTTGGATGGGCCCTTAGGATGAGGAGAGAATTTGGGCTTTGATGGATGATATGGGTCGAAGCCCTTTATTTTACTTGGGTTGTTCTTTTCTGGCCCAAGGCCCATTTTAGAGTCCATATCAATATTAAATATGGATTGAAAATTTTAAAATAGGCACCAGACCACCACTAGAAACAAGAATCATTGAGGAATCGATCTCATGTTTCATGCTAAAAAGATCATTTTCATAGTTATAGAGACATAAATATAAAATAATTTGGTGATGTTGTAGAATGGACCGCATGTTTCATGCTAAAAAGAAGTGAAAATCGAAAAATTGAGGAATCTAAAAATGTGAAGGTTGTCAATGGTTCACTCTATTTGATAAGATTAGTCTATAGTCAATTAAAAATAAAGTCAATTATCTTTGAAGATATATATATATATATATATATATATATATATAGAGATGAAATTTTGGTTTCAATGGAAATATCAGTATACTCATTTCATAACAATATTAATGGAAATATCGATGAATATATAATAGACTTGATATGAATGGATAAAAGAGAGAATGAATTGTGTTAGGTATCAAGAATATTTGTTATTCTCCTATTATTTTCTATAGAAATATAAACTTTTCTGATTTCCTTTAAAGAAAAAATTAAACTAAAAAAAGGGAAAGCAAATTAAAGGAAAACAAAAATAGCCCTTTATTTTTCTCTTAATAAAACAAAAATAATACTCCCTCCGTCCCAATCGAATTTGTCTACTTGCCATTTTCATTTGTCTCAGTCTAATTTGTCAGCCCATAAATGGCAAAGAAATTATAAAGCAAAAGTATAAAAAACATTTTTTTAATTAAAATGTAAGCAAAATATAAAGCAAAAGTATAAAAAAACATTTTTTTTAATTAAAATGTAAGCAAAATATAAAACAAAAAGTATAAAAAAACATTTTTTTAATCAAAAAGTAAGCAAAAGGTAATCTAAAACAACAAGTCAACTGCATTTTCTTAGGTTCCGTGCCAGTCCAAGTAGGCAAATTGGACCGGGACGGAGGTAGTAACTCTGAGTTAATTGGCTAGTTTGTTTAACTGTCAAGTTAGCCATTTAGCCGTGATGAAAAGGGTTTAAATTTCAATTTAATTTAAATGAATAATAAATTTCAAATCTTTCTGTTTTTCCAAATCTATCTAACAAAATGTAAGAGGTTTAAGTTTGCTATACAAATTCCTTTTCTAATTACAAATTGTTTATCATCTAAAATTACGAAGTGTAACACATCCTAAAAGTTGGAACAAGAGTGGATTGAATCCTTGTTATATTTGGTGTTGCATCTCATATTTCATCACATTTAATACATGTTATATGTTAAATATTGATACATCAAATACACATGCCGTGTAATAATTGTTTTGAAATAAAAAAATATAATTAAAATGGAGCAAAACGAGCGCAAAAATATTAAAACATGGAAGCAAATTGGAATTATCGATCCCTTGTAATATTTGACACACAATGTATACAAATATGAGGTGGCAAACAGTTAGTAGTGGAATAAAGTATGAAGTGATTGGTTGCCTAATAAGCATTACTTGGACACAATTGCAATCCAAACCAATGGCTCTAACAGCCTCTTAAAAGCATATATACTATCTGTTTTCTCCTATTTTCTAAATAACCAAATTTCAATTGTGCTTAAGCATACCTTACTTCTTAAAATTAATTTGAATATTTTTAACTCTATGTATTGTTACCTATACTAGTTAGAATTTAAATTGATGTCAGCCTGCAACATTTAAATTTATATTGTACCATCTTATCTCGTATGATAAAAACATGTCATTTTATTTTTATGAGCTTGAGTCAACCAAAATTATAATTAGATCGTACGTAGTTATCATTGTATCCCTACCAAATGTATATAAATGATCAAAATATATATTTCTTGTAAAAAGAATATAAATTATAAGGCCAACCAGGACAAACAAGATGATGTGGTCGAACTGACCACATTCGAACTATCCCAAAAACCCGACCCGGAATTGGATGCCAATCGGCGCGAACAGAATAAAGAAGTAAGAGAGAACGTGTGAGCGAACAAGGATGTTCGAATATTGAGCGAACTGATCAGATTCACAGGGTAGAATGTCGAACTGTGAGGTGAAATGTCGAGCTAAGTCCAGACGAACTAATTCAAATTTGAGACAACTCCCACGATCACGAGAATCTCGCCACCTTCCAAGTTTTTAGGAGAAATCCTAACTGCCACATCTCTTTTCCAAGAAACCACGTTTCTTTCAGGGAGTATATATATATGTCCTTTATCTTTCTATTTTCACACACAATCACAATTATTTTCACATTGAGTATTAAGAAAAAGCGAGAACAATATTTTTGGGAGATTACTGACTTGAGCGTCGGATTCCCTTCACCGGGAAAAAACCCCGGTGTTCTTTGTTTTGCAGGTCTTTTAGATCGGAGAATTTCAATCAACGCCGGAGAATTCCAATTGGCGTCGGAAAAGAAGAAGATCGAAGTTGGAATAAATCACAAGATATTATATATATCACGTTATCGTTTTGCTCTCTAATTTCTTGTTCGAAAAAGAAACAACATTGACTTATCTTAGGTTTTGTTCCAATGAACTTTATTTTCAATCTTTTCTCACCTGAAAAATTTTGAAAATTGAAAACAATATTTCTGACTTTGAACTAATTCACACATAATCCCAATCTATAATTATGAAGAATTTCAAGATTTACATTCAGAAAACATCCCTATATACTCTTCTCAAATTATATGCATTAATATTTTAAAACGATAACAAACAACAGTTAACAAATAATTTAAATACAAATAAATCAATCATATATTTTACATACAGAACTTAATTTATTTGAATTTTTTCTGAATTAACACATATATTTTTTGTAACGGAATGCATAAATATTGTATTAAATATGTTTCACTGGACGTTTGAAAGACCATATATATATATATATATAGGCAAATGCTGCTGTGCACCAGGTGCACGGATCTGAATTGGTGCAACTGGGGCGACCCAACCCGGATCCGCGCACCTGGATTTTCCTTTTTTTTTTTTTTTTGCTTCAAGCTGTTACCTTTATGTTGTAAAGATGTGACCTTTACGTTATATAAGTGTGACCTTTATATATAAATGTTATGACTTTTATATTCAGTAACTTAGAAAAAAATGAAGAATTTCAGGTTTTTTCAGATTAAGACCTTTATGTTGTATTGTTGTAACCTTTATGTACAATTTTTGTGACTTTTATGTACAAATATTATGACCTTTATAATCCATAACTTTGAAAAAAATTGAAATTTTCAAAATTCAGTGCATTTTAAGGATGGATATATGTGCAGCTAATATTACATAAACGTAAATATGTACAAATTTTGTTAAAATTCTTCATTTTTTTCTAAGTTAGAGTATATAAAGGTCATTACATTTATACATAAAGGTCACACTTATATAACATAAAGGTCACATGCATATAACATAAAGGTAACAACCTGAAGTGAAAAAATAAAATTCAAAAAAAATAAAATAAATAAAAGTGCGCGGATCCGGGTCAACCCGGACCCGACCCGAATTGTATGTACACTAGTTGCACAGGAGACTAACTCATATATATATATACACACACACACACATATATATATATATATATATGAGATAACTTTGTTATTTGATGCATTTTGGGGCTTAATTTCATATCATTTTGTGTTGAAAGCATGTAATAGTGGGATTTTATTTAGATTTCATCATCTTTTTAAGATTTCATGTTTTTGCTTGATTTGAGAGGAATTTAATAGATTTTAGCACAAAATGAAAGTCCAGTGGAATTTAATGTCAAGTTGGAGTTGAAATAGGAAGTCGATAACGAGCAGTTATGGAAGAAAATTCATATTTCGATCTCTAGAAATCTAAATTCAGTGATTCTTATCTGGTTAGAAAGCTAAGAAAGATTTCTACAACTTTCATGTTGAACGTTTTCTTCAATTCGGTCACCAAAAAAGCCGAATATCACAAAAAGCTGAAAGTCGTGCAAGAATGTTCTGATCTTCGTCTTGACAAGATTCCAGTAAATTGGACATAACTTGGTGTAAAACATGGATCTTGGGCTGAAATTAGTGTCATTGGATAGCTAATTTCAAGGCTACAACTTTTATGAAGACTTCAAAGTCCAATTCGAGCATAAAAAGGGTCGAAAAGAGTTTGGAAGTCATAACCCGAGTGAGGTCCGGTCCCAATGCATGAGCTGGGTAACTAGCAAAATTCGAAGACAAGACCCGACCCGGGTCTCTGGTGACCCACCCGGGTCACGTGTCTTATGCCCCAAATTTCTGTTTTTTTGTTCGATTTGGGCCGGGTCATCTGGATCCGGCCGGGCTACGTTTTGTTTGGCCATTTCAAACCCCGTTTCGACTAGAACTCTACTCCAAACCTAATTGTAAGATATAAATTGAGAATTTGTTACTCTAAACAAAAAAAAAAAAAAAGAGGAGAGACACGAAGGGAAACATTCATTCACATCTTGAGAGCAAGGAAGAAAACAAGGAATTGAAGATTCAAGAGTCAAGAGGAGCAACCAACAATCACAAATTCAATAACCTTTTCTATGATTTTATTTCTAGTTTTGATCATGTCATTTTGTAATTTATTTTTCTTTATGAACATGATTTTTGGCTAGGGGTCTCGTGATCTTAGGACACGAGAGTAGTTCTATGGATTTCTTGTTGAATATCTAGTTTTAATCTTTCCTCTAATCCATGATATTTTATTCATGTTTCCTTGTGCTTATTCCATGTGTGAATCCTGATCAAATTTATGCATGCTCTAATTAATTGGATTGAAATAGAGAGATGATATCTGATTATAGATTTGGGAATGCATGACTCAATTAAATTGTCTGGATCGAGAGATTGGTAAATAATTGGGGTGAGAATACAATCTTAGGAGCTTTTAAGAGTTGGTTATTAACTGCGAGGTAGAGATATAGACATTAATAATCGATCCACGGGTTAAGTTGCTAGAGAGAGAGGTTAATCTACAATCTTGATTACTCACATAAAATAATTGGATTTGAGGTTGATTTTCACTAGATTAGTAAACTTGATTGAAGTAGAATAAAATCTTTGTCTTAGCATCCTTGTTTGAATCTTGATTTTCTTGATAATTTCTTGTTTGATATTTTATTCCATTAATTTGTTTTTAGACATAGGTTAATTAGATTCAATTCTCTAAATTCGGTCACCTAGATAAAATTAGGTAAATTAATTATGTAGTTAACTAGGTTCTAATTCACTAGTCTCTGTGGGATCGACCTTGCTCGCCCTATCTATAGTTGACACCGTACACTTGCGGTTTAGGCTAGAAATAGACCATCGATCAAGTTTTTGGCGCCGTTGCCGGGGACTAGAGTTTTGGAACAGTTAATATTTGATATTTTTGCCTGATTTTAATCTAGGGTTTTTTTTCCTCTTTTTTAGGTAGTTTCCATAAAAAAAATTACAGGTTGTGTTTACACATTATTTGAGGTAATGACTATCAATCGTTATCAGTGGTGTCAAGGTGGTGTCCAATTACAAAATACGGTGGATCAGGCCTATTATGTGAATTATAAGAATTATGAAAATTTTCAAAATTATTCAGTTCCTACGCATTTTAATCCTGACTTGAGGAACCATAAAAATTTCTCGTACACTAATACGAGAAGTACTTTTTCAACCACTTCTAGGATTTTCAACTTCAAATTGTGTGAGAGACAATGATAAGAAGTCCACTCTTGAAGATATTCTAGTCTCATTCATGGATGAGTCAAGAAGTAGATTAACAAAAACTGATGAAAGATTGGATAAACTTGAAATTCGATTGAACGAGATGGAGACAACATATGGTGCACAATTCAAGGCGTTGGAAACACAAATAGGACAGATGATCTCGATACTTGAAAATCAACATCAAGAGGATTCGTTTTCTAGCACCATCGACTTACATCCAACTGATACATGTAAGGTCATCACGTTGATGTGTGAAACCAAGTACGATGAGTTTAGCATGCTATTCGAGGATGAGAAGGTAACTGAAAGGGATGAAGAAAAAGTTTTGGTGGAGAAAGAAGTGCTTAGAGACGAACAAAGAGGAGCTGAGAAGCCTAAATCAATTATTAACTCTAATCTTTCTTTTACTATCACTTATGTTTTTTCCCCTCAAGAAGTTCAAAAGGATGAGTTTGATGATCAATTGGATAAAATTCTAAATTTTTCGTTTGAGAAAACTCACATTAATATTTCTTTTGCAAGTGCATTGAAAAATGTGTTGGATTGTGCAAAATTGTGTGAGTGGATACTGGCGTTAAATTCGGCACTAACTGAGCTACAACCCAATTAGAAGAAAAGAAAGAAAAAAAAATATGTAAGTTTCCCATTGCATTTTTCTTTTGATGTTCATAAATTGTCCTCTTAGGAATTGATGACGAATAAGTTTGGGGGGACGATTGTGATATCAAAGAAAAATGACATTGGATTTTTGCATTGCATTTTAGTTGCATTTAAGATTTTATTGCTTTAGCACGTTTACTGCTTTTTTTTAGGTAGATCTTTTTAGTTAGAATATATATATATATATATATATATTTTGAAATTGTGAAATTGGTTGCTGAAGTGATGACTGCATGATAATGATGCTTAAAAGAATCTGTTGTGTTGAATGTGATTTTGTGGAGATGCTGCATGGAGGAAAATATGTTGATGAAATTGAATTGATGCTTTAAATGATGAATTTAACCTGTGAGATTTGAGCCTTTGATTGATACATTCGAAACAGTCATATTCATTTATTGTGTGTATGTCGAGCATGTGTGTTTCTCTTTAGAACTTGCTCTGGTATCTTCTCGAAATTGCATGAGTGTGTTGAACTTGGAAATGATTTTAGGCTATTTTTGTTTGAGCCTCATTGACCAAATATACACTTATCCCATATATATTTTTTCCTAATTAACCACTTTTGAGCCTATAAGTCTTTTTCTTGATTAAGCCTAATGAGTCATTCATTATTTTCACTCTTTGTTCTTACCTTGCTTGGACTAGTATGTGGGTGGAAAAAGAGGTTACAAAGGTGAACCAAGAGGAAGAAAGATGGAAAATGAAATGGGAATGTGTATCTCAGCCATGGAGAAAAAAATTGTGATGTGAGCTTCAAATGAAATACCAAGAAAAAACAAACCAATACTTGGTATGAAAAAAATAAAATTAACATGAGTTGTGGCAATATCTCTGGAACTCATTGAGTTGTGCCCTTTCTGGAACTCATTTGAGTTGTGCCTAATACGATATTCTGGAACTCATGTTTTGGGAGAGGTGAGTTGAAAAAAAAAAAAAAAGAGAATTGGAGAGTAATCGAAGGTGGACTGGTTTTAATGGGTAATGATCCGTTTTTTTTTTTTTCTAGTCCAAGTTTTTAGCCACTTAGCCAAAAATAATCTTCACCTTAACCAAAGAGCCTATATTACAACCAAAAGAAAAGTCCTAATTGATTCTTGTATCAAGCACACAAAAAGCGGTAGAGAGGTTAGACGATTTGCAAGCTTATGGTAGGGTGCATGCATTGCTTTGACTTGAGTGTATTTTCCCTAGACACTTGAGAGATGAGTGATACACTTACCTTGTGAGTATTCACTTATTATTTGAAGTATTGATTCAAGAGTAATTTGCATGAATCTCCTATGTCTTCCAAAATCACATGATGCTTGCTTGTTCTTGAAAATTTGCTTAAGCTTACGAGCAAAACGATATTCAATGCGCCCCATGCATAAGTTCTTTTCTTTTCATTGTTCGGGGACGAACAATAGTTTAAGTTTGGGGGGTTTGATAACTTCGTTATTTGATGCATTTTGGGACTTAATTTCATATCATTTTGTGTTGAAAAGCATGCAATAGTGAGATTTTATTTAGATTTCATCATCTTTTTAAGATTTCACGTTTTTGCTTGATTTGAAAGGAATTTGATAGATTTTAGAACAAAATGAAAGTCCAGTGGAATTTAATGCCAAGTTGGAGTCGAGATAGGAAGTCGATAACGAGCAGTTATGGAAGAAATTTCATATTTCGATCTCTAGAAGTCCAAATTTAGTGATTCTTATCTGGTTGGAAAACTAAGAAATAGTTCTAAAACTTTCATGATGAATGTTTTCTTCAATTCCGTCTCCAAAAAATATCAGAATATCACAAAAAGCTGAAAGTCGTGCAAGAATGTCCTGATCTTCGTCTTGACAAGATTCCAGTAAATTGGACATAACTTGGTGTAGAACATGGATCTTTGACTGAAATTAGTGTCATTGGATAGCTAACTTCAAGGGCTACAACTTTTATGAAGACTTCAAAGTCCAATTCGAGCACAAAAAGGGTCAAAAAGAGTTTGGAAGTCATAACCCGAGTGAGGTCGGGTCCCAATGCATGAGCTGGGTAACTAGCAAACTTCGAAGACACGACCCGACCCGGGTCTCTGGTGACCCGCCCGGGTCACGTTTCTTATGCCCCAAATTTCTGTTTTTTTTTGTTCAATATGGGCCGGGTCATCCGGATCCGGCCGGGCTACGTTTTGTTTGGCCATTTCAAACCCCATTTCGACTAGAACTCTACTCCAAACCTAATTGTAAGATATAAATTGAGAATTTGTTACTCTAAAGAAAAAAAAAGAGGAGAGACACGAAGGGAAGCATTCATCCGCATCTTGAGAGCAAGGAAGAAAACAAGGAATTAAAGATTCAAGAGTCAAGAGGAGCAACCAACGATCATAAATTCAATAAGCTTTTCTTTGATTTTATTTCTAGTTTTGATCATGTCGTTTTATAATTTATTTTTCTTTATGAACATGATTTTTGACTAGGGGTCTCGTGATCTTAGGACACAAGAGTAGTTCTATGGATTTCTTGTTGAATAGCTAGTTTTAATCTTTCCTCTAATCCATGATATTTTATTCATGCTTCCTTGTGCTTATTCTATATGTGAATCCTGATCAAATTTATGCATGCTCTAATTAATTGGATTGAGATCGAGAGATGATATCTGATTATAGATTTGGGAATGCATGACTCAATTAAATTGCCTGGATCGAGAGATTGGTAAATAATTGGGGTGAGAATACGATCTTAGGAGCTTTTAGGAGTTGGTTATTAACTGCGAGGTAGAGATACAGACATTAATAATCGATCAACGAGTTAAGTTGCTCGAGAGAGAGATTAATCTACAATCGTGATTGCTCACATAAAATAATTGGATTTGAGGTTGATTTTCGCTAGATTAGTAAACTTGATTGAAGTAAAATGAAATCTTTGTCTTAGGATCCTTGTTTGAATCTTGATTTTCTTGATATTTTCTTGTTTGATATTTTATTCCATTAATTTGTTTTTAGACATAGGTTAATTAGATTCAATTCTCTAAATTCGGTCACCTAGATAAAATTAGGTAAATTAATTAGGTAGTTAACTAGGTTCTAATTCACTAGTCTCTGTGGGATCGACCTTGCTCGCCCTATCTATAGTTGACTTTGTACACTTGCGGTTTAGGCTAGAAATAGATCATCGATCAATATATATATATATATATATATATATTTATATATACACACACTAGTATAAAACCCGTGAAATACACGAGATTACAATTAAAAATTAAATTAAATATAGTAATTTTATAAAGAAAATTAATTATTAATTATATATGAAAATATATTAATGTTGCATTAGTTTTCTAATGTGAATGATATCTAACTATAGTTCTAAAAGAATATGGTTTTTTTTTCTCTATTATTTAGAAAATAGAAATATTTTTGTATCCATTATTCAAACCCTCAATTTTTTTTTAATGAATTGATACAAATTAAATTCATATATTTTTAAATAAATTTCATATATTATCTTAAAACACATATTTGAAAAAACTATATAATTTTAATAATTAATTAGTTTGAAACGTTTGAATAATTTCTTTTCAATCAACCCACATTTATTTTATTTTTTCATTATTTATTGATTTATATTTTATTCTAAACTTTTTAAATTAACAAAATTTGAAATTTATAAATCATTTTTGTAGTATGTGTTACTTTAACAAATTTAGTTAAAATTTTATATTATTTACTAATGTATATTATCAATATTAATCTTGATAGCATTTAATAGCAACATTAATTAGGTTTTAAATACATTTAATTTGTAAAAAGATAAATTAAAATGAGAAAATTTGTGGGATTGACATGTGTCATTTATGGTTATTTCTTTAGTATATATATATAAAGATATATTAAAGTTTTGGGTGATATCGTTTCACAGATCCGTTTCATGAGTTGGGACGGGTTGGGGGGAAATATAAAAAAAATTATAATACTTTTGTTTGTATTTGATGGAGAATAAAGAAGAATATGTTTGATAGAGATTTAGATTGATTTTATCATTAGTAGTATTTTTATGTTTGATTTACACAAAAACTTGTGTCTCATGAAAAATTGAGACTAATCTCTTTTATCCACTAACACAACCCATACTCACAACATTATAAGTGAATTGTGAAATGTAGGTTGTGGGTTGATTCATCTCGTACTAAATGATCATTGAGACAGTTTCACATAAAATTTACTCATAAGAGAATATGTAATACTACCAGGTAATAATTTTCCATATAATTAGATAATAATTTTATATCACTACTAGAAAAATGGTTTAATATGACACCAAAAAATGTCCTAATATGTTAGATAATAATACATTTAAGCCTAGACACTTCTTAAAAGTGTCTTATATTCTAATGTAGCTGTAGGTTTATTGTATTGATAGGTGTCCTATTAACACAATTTGTGATGTCTTTTAATATAAAATAATAAGGCACTTAGAAGTGCCTTAATAGATGATGATGATGATGATGATGATGATGATGATGATGATTATTATTATTATTATTATTATTATTATTATTATTATTATTATTATTATTATTATTATTATTATTATTATTATTATTATTATTATTATTATTAATATTAATATTATTATTATTATTATTATTATTATTATTATTATTATTATTATTATTAATATTATTATTATTATTATTATTATTATTATTATTATTATTATTATATTTTTTAATGCTATAATAATGAATATGTTTTCCATAATAAATTATTATAATTTTTATGTCACCCTAATATAATAGCAAGACGAATATAAAATTTGAAATTCCATATCAAATTCTTCTAGATATCATTCAACCAAAATCAACAATTAAGAAACGTACATAAAATAATAAGAAAATTCATTACATGAAAGTAATTATAATTATATAACTTAATAGACAATATCCTATGGGTACAAATCTAACACAAATCTAATGAGCTTGATAAACTTTCTCGAAATTCATCCGTGGCTTCACCTTCCTTCACTTTGGCCAGCACCCACTTCCTCACGTTTAATCTTCTTAAACTTCAAAAAATATTTTCTGAAATAAAGAAAAAAAAAAACAACAACAACAACCAACATTCAAGTAAGAACAATTCAAACCAAAAGTTATGGAAAATATTCACACAAGCAAACGAATAAGGAGGATAGATGAATAATTAGATACAAGTACTTAATGAGAAATAGATGTGAATAGAAGTACCTGTTTGTTGGAAATTAAACAACTTCTAACAATTCTGTAAAAAAATAAAAAAAGAATCCTTGGTGAGTAGTTCTTGTGTGAGACCGTCTCACAGATCTTTTTCCGTGAGACGGGTCAACCCATAACCCACACATATCAATTCATATAGAAATCTGTGGATATGGATTCAATTCATGGGTTTTAAGGATCCGTCTCACGGAAACTATCCGTGAAACCGTCTCACATGAGTTTTTGTGATCCTTGGTTACCCGATGAGATATCAAGAATCCCAGAACAAATACACCAATTCGAAATCACCAAAAACAAAACAACACTTATTAATCAAATAAATAAAAAAATGTTATCTACAATTTTGTGTAGAAATTCAATTGCAAGCCCTTTGCGGATTGTGATGCCACATCTTCTTCTTCTTCCATATTTATCTCTCTAGTACTCCCATATTTCTCTCTTTTTATGGTTCGTGGGTTTGAATAAATGAGAAAAAAGGGGTGGAAGTTGAGGTAAACAATTATTTTATATTCTTCTTTAAATTTATTTTATTAGATATCCCTTTGAGAAAAAAAAAAACTTCAGCGGCATTTATTTTCCCTTTTTTTTCTCCCTATTTTTCATCTATCCGCATTATATGAATATTAATTTAATACTATTAAATATATGAAATATATATAGTATTTGTTTAATATCTTTGACTTCCTATAATCAACATGATTTATAAAATTTAAAGAATGGATGAATACACCGTATCAAAGGGGCATTAATTTATTAAAATGTTTACAAATTTAATGAATGAATATATCATAGTTTTTTTTTTTGTTGGAAAACTACTGCTATTTATTTTACGAATAAGTAATAGTAAGGACTTAGTTTATAAAAAAAAATTAAATATTTATGGGAGCATTTAATTTATAGCGTCTTAGTGGTAGAATTATTAAATTTTATTTAAAATAATATTATTATAAGTGTAGTTATAGATAATTTATTAAGACACTTGATTCATAGTGTCTTAACCTTTATTGTAAATGTAGTTATTGATATAAAATCACCAACTGTCTCAAATGGGCATGTATTGTGACATTTAATTTAAAGTGTCTTTAAATGAATGTAGCAATAGATCATTTTTCTACTAGTGATAGGATGGTGTCGATTACTCAAAAAACGTGCGGCTCTTTTCTCCTACACACAATATGTAATATTTTGCATATATTAGGTAATATTTTTTTATACTACGTAATTTTTTTTATCATATACATATGCTACATAATATATATATATATAATACAAAAATATTATACTATATATAAAAAAATATTATCTAATATATTTATTGTCATGGAATAAGATCTATGAAACGATGTACCACGACACCTAGTATTGTGATCTCCTTTTGATGTCATTGGTGTTAGGATGCTGGATCGGGACATTTCTTGGATGTTCCTATATTTTCAATATAAAATCTGGGATATTCCATATGTTTCCATTTATTAAGGTTCTAGAAATACACAAGTGTTTACTCTTACACGTGTTTGACCCTAAATTCAATGTTGTGAGCTATACCAAAAAAAAAAAAATTGGTCAGGCACACCTTCTAGAACTCTCTATGAGACCTCAAAAAATGAATTAATTAATAAAATCAATTTCCTTTTTCAAAGAAAATATTTTTTGTGTATTGTTTAATATTTTAGATACAATTTTACTTTTATATATATACCAATAAAACAAAAAACACAAAAGTAAATGGGTAAAAAACTAGAAAATTATACATATATACGAGTTGAAGTAAAAGAAGTAAATTTACATTTATAAGACAATGCATGTATCTTTATTGTCCTAATTGAGGGGCAGATTAATTACAATATCTTGTAATAACCTGTAGAGTGTTGGAGTACTTTCTTGTAATGTGACGTTTAATCAACAAACATTATTTTCGTTTTTAATAACATTATTTTCAAGCATATTGCACACATAAATTTCTTGTATATTTTGAAATATTAATGACTGTATGATTGTATCATGGTGAGCTATGTACCTCCCAAGTTGATGGTCTTGAATTGACTGAAATTGTTTTAAGTCAATGATAGTTGGTAGTAATAAATATAAGGGTAAAAAACATTATGTCATCCGAACTATACCCATTTTTATAGATCTTAGTAAAAAAATTTCATGTTGCACCGTACTGACCGAACTTTGTGCGATTTGCAGATTTCAGTAAAAAAGTGATTTCCGGCCATTTTCTCCGGCATTTTCAGAACATGTGCCTTGCATGCGTTTCATTAAGGGTAATATTGTCATTTAGGGTGAAGATGTACACGTGGATTAACACTTGGCTTATCTCCACTTTTTAAAAAACGGGAAACAAATCCACAGCTGAAGCAAAGTTCATCCACAGCCGAGAGAAAAGTTCATCCACAGCTCAAGCACTGAAGTCAGGATTTTACGATCAAAGCCATGGACAATTTTTGTCACTGCGAGAAGCCTACAAAAAGGCTGACTTCCAGGACGAATTTGAATCTGGGGAGGAGGTATATGACATGCGAGAAATACCGTGTAAGTATACAAAAAAAAAATCGATTTGTAAGAGGCCTACAAGTTTCAAGTTTTTGGAGAAGTTTTTGGTAGTTTGTTTGATTACTTCAAATTTTTGCAGTCAAATTTCGTTAAATTTGATATGGATTTATTCAATTTTGCAAAAGAAATCCCCAATTGCACAGTGAACCCTAATCCCCAATTTCCCAATTTCATATTAGGGTTTCTCAATTGCAGAAGATTTGAAATAATTTTGCTGATTGGAGCACACATGATCCACCAATGTGCTGCAAGAAAAAATTTCCGGTTAATGTTCTGAATTCCAGATTATCCTGAGTCCCCATTTCAAGTAAAACCCTAAACCCCAAACGAAAAAATAAAAACCCTAAACCCAAATCGAAGATCCTATACTATACGGGTTGATGCAATACTTACCATAATCTGGGCAAGGGAGTCCCAAAACAACATATATGGATCGTCCTTCTCCATCGCTTTCCACACCATCAGATTCGAACGGCTTGAGCTTTTTCAGTGTTGCAGATTTTTTGGTGAAAATAGTGGATGATTCTTTGAATGTTTTAATCGAATAATTTGTTTGAACCCCGTTTTTGTTTTCTTCATTTTGTCAGGTGTTTTTTGAAAAGTGGAAATAAGTCAAGTGTTAATCCACGTGTACATCTTCACCCTAAAAGACAATATTACCCTTAATGAAACGCGTGCAAGGCACGTGTTCTGAAATTGCTGGAGAAAATGGCCGAAAATCACTTTTTTACCGGAATCTGCAAATCGCGCAAAGTTTGGCCAGTACGGTGCAACATTAAAAGTTTTTACCAAGATCTGTAAAAACGAGTATAGTTCGGATGCCATAATGTTTTTTACCGTAAATATAAACCATGAGACTCTAACATTGAAGTCAGGAATTTTATCAAGGGGTCCATTATTGAACTACATTTATATAATCGGTGAAATTTATATATGTTTTAATCATTTTATAGAACAATCATTTTCAAGGGTAAATGTATTTTAGTAAGGTAAGATATTGAAAAAATATATTAAGTTAGAGAAATTGTTTATAATATTTCTAAATTATGACATTAGAAGTGTGGATTAGAAGATGCGGTGAATAAAAATATTGAAATTAGACAAAAACTTATATACCCCTGGGGCACATAGAGGTACGGATTCAGGTGTTATATACATGCTCTTTAGGTGTTATATATATACTCTATAGGTGTTATGTTTTTTGGTGTTATAAATATACTCTATAGGTATCATATGTATATAAAAGTATACATGTGATTCCTGAAGAGTTTATACATGATACATGTAGAGTATATATTTAACACCATATGATAATTAATTTTGGGGCACCGTGTCCCTGGGACACACAAGTGTCACTCTTGAAATTAAACAATGTAGATAGAAGGTTTTGAGTAAAAATTTAGATTGTGACATTTGAATTGTTGATTAGGAGAAGCATAGAATGAAAACATTGAAATTAAAACAATGTAAATAGAAGATTTCAGTTGAAATTTCTGATATTTCTGTGTTTTTTTTTGGAAGTGTGAAAGATTGTAAATGAGATAATTAATGACGGGTAAATTAGATTGTAAATGAGATAATGATGGGTAAATGAGATTGTAGATAAAATTTAGTGTCATATTGTTTTTGTTTAATATATAGAAAATATTATTTTATCTTTAAAATGTGATATTTTAAAAACGACCCCCCTAATTAGTCCTTAACCTCATGTTGCTCTATCCCTAGGCTTTAATTCATCTTTTAATGGCCTTTAACCTAATTTGAACCAAGTATCTTAATTGTAACTAATTAATTAATACTAATAAAATTTATTGAAATTTTCTTTGTGAAATTTTCATTAGCTAGCTAGCATGCATTTTATTAGTGCTCAAAGTTTGAATTACAATTGCCCCCCCCCCCCCCCCAATTATTATTATTATTATTATTATTATTATTGTTATTGTTGTTGTTGTTGTTGTTAATTTTTGTTTGTTGTAGGATTATGATCAGAATGAAACTGTTGAAACGTGTGTTCTTAATCAACTCTAATGAAAAAATGTGTTAATTTTAGTAGTTACTGCATCAAAAATTTAACGATTTCCAATGTCTCGTTCATCTATAACTAATGGTGAGACTTCAGGCATTTCAAAAACTCTCAAGTTTTCAAATATTATGAAGAGAACCTCCAATTGATGTTATTACACGTAATATACAGATATTAATTGACTTAGAATCATGAATTTAGAGAGTTGGAAGATGTCTAAATTCTGTCAATTGGTTGTGTATGTACAAGATATTTAGCATCATGTTAAATTTGTTAATAGCCAAAAATCAAGTTAAAATTACAATTTTGGAAGCAATTACCCCCTTTTTTAAATGTATTCATTATAACTCCAATGAAGAATAATGCATTTATTGAGATTTAACTTTGAGAAACTCTTAACACTACAGCACTAATTCCATTACAGATAACTGAAAAATATGTTGATCAGAAACAAAATTGGCTCCAATGGGCCAGCATTAATATTTGCAAGTGGAACGGGTACCAAAAAGTAAATAAAAAATGAAATAAGTTACAAAACAAATTAGTCACAAAATCATCACTTTTTGGACTTATACTAATTGTGAAAGTTGAAAGTATCAAACAGTGCAATTGGGTTTGAATTTGGAAGCAGTAAATAAAAGAAGTTTCTATGTAACAAACATATATAATGAAGATTGAGTAATAAAATAGAATTATATAATTAAGGTGGTGATAATGATAACAATATAGTAAAATGAATCATCTCTTACGTCATGCAAAACATGTGAAAATATTAAAGGGATAATGGGAATTGACCATTCCCACATAAGTGGTGGCTTCTTACAATAGATAAAGGACTTGTCCTAAAATGGAGAAAGTAATATTAATAAAAAAGATAGAGGCCAAAACGGTGTCGTTCATGCAGATTCATAAACAACACAACACAGCACATGCTGATTCTTCACTATGGAAAAGCCGCCGACTCCTGAAGAAAAGTAAACCCTCACATTATAATTATATTACTAACAAACGCAATTATGACCATCTATTTCTAACTGTGTAAAAGGTGATAATTCTCACACAAAATGTGTAAAAGGTGATATCACCAATGCACTCTTTATCATCTATTGAAAATAATAAAACGTAAATAAAACACCAAATTAGAACTGAGCATCCAATTCCACACAAACACACTTGCCTGCTTTTCGCTTTTGCAACTTATTACAACCAAACTATTTTCTTTCTTCCCACGCACTTTCTAAATATAACAAACCACACTCGCTTTATTTATGTTGAGATTATCAATTGAGCTATAATTTTTTAAGGTAAACATCAAGAGGTTTCTTAAAAGAGTAAATTTTAGGTGAGATCATCTTACATATAGGGGTGGGTAAAAATATCGAAATATCGAAATACCGAGTTACCGTACCGAAAAAATACCGAAAATATTGAAAATTTCGGCGTACCGAAAATTTCGGTACGGTATGATACCATACCGATATTTTCGGTACGGTATGATACCATACCGATATTTTCGGTACGGTATCGGTATAATTTTCCAAAGTTTTCGGTATTTCGGTATATACCGAAATACCAAAAATAATATAATAAATTAAAATATATATTAATTTTATATTAATAAATTAAAATATAATATTTTTCATTCGGTATACCGGTATACCAAAGTTTCGGTATGTAATTTTCATTTCAGTATAACGGTATTTTCGGTATATTGAAGTTTCGGTATATATTTTCATTTCGGTATGACGGTATTTTAGATATATCGTAAAATTTCGGTATACCGGTATGAAACGGTATGACTACCTATGATACCGAAATTTCGGTATACCGAAATTCGGTATACCGAATTTTTCGGTACAGTAACGGTATTGAATTTAAGAATACCTGATTTTTCGGTACGGTATCGGTATGAGATTTTCGGTACGGTATACCGTACCGACCCACCCCTACTTACATATGGTTTTATGTGAGATGGATCTAACTTTCAATCAAATACTAACATATAAATTTATGAAAATGAATTCGGATAACAGATAAAAATGATTTATCTCACAAAAATTATCCTTTTATATAAAATATTTTTAATTAATGAGTTGGGGTTGGGAATGGGATACAGTAAACACTAGAAATTTGAGCTGAAGAAGAGAGTGAGAGAGGGCATAAGTTGATAATCGATGCAGAGTTAACAAATGCTTCTCTCACTTATACTAATTTATACAAATGCTTCTCTCACTTATACTATTTTATTTATGGTGTGGCTATACACACCCCACAACTTACTAACTACACCTCAAAAGTGTACTCTTACACCTATCATTTGTGAAACAAATGAGGTGTTAAGTAATTGTGGGGTGTGTATAGTCTTACCCATTTATTTATTTATAATCCTTAAACTTCAGAAAATATACATATACCATATGGATACAGTTAGCCCACATGACTGAGCATTAATCTTAATCAATTGATCAAAATTCAATTGATTTTACAAGGTTTCTTTTCGATTAAATTGTTTTAATGTATGTTTTTACAAATATCAAAACCAACTTAACTTAATTAAACATATATAATTTTATAAATGTTACATCAGATAAAATAATAAAATGGTATATTTGTCATGTTTATATATGTGTGTTTAGATCGTGAACAATGTATTGAATCTACTTTATATGTGCAGCATCATTAAAATCTCGGTAATCTTAAATTAATTAGATCAATATGTTTTTACAGTGAACACTAATACATATGCAATTACGTAATTTTGACCATATATGTAATCAACTATTCATTGCATCAAAAAATATATCATGTTTTTAACTTTTTGTAAGTCGTCAAGTTTTACTAGTACTTCAAAAGTTTGCTTTGAATTAGAAAAGAGAATTATTTACTGCAAAACTCCTTCCTTTTGACATCACTTAACGAAAACGATCTTCAATTTCAATTAATCATCACACTTTATAACGTAGTAACATCAAATGTAATAGAAGATACGAAGTCGATCGAAAGCAAAGGCAGGCAGTGGAGTCACGAGTAAGTGATAAATGAGAATAGAAAGGAGAACGCGTAGAAGGTTTGACGTGGACTAAGTCGGCCACCCACAGTCCACAACTAAGTCTTACTGGCTACATCTCTCTCTCTCCCTCTAACCGACTCTTTCTCTCTCTTAATATTAAGTAGTGAGTAGTGAGCAGCCTCCACTTGGCCACAAAGTAATCCCCATTTGTTGAACTATATCTCTAATTATTTAATCTTCCACTTTTGTAACTTGAGTAACCGTCTTCCTTTCCTTACACTTGTCACGCAACTTCCCAAACACTTCTTCTCTCTCTAAATCTATATATATACTCACACACCTCTCTCTCTACATTTCAATACACTCTCCCTTCTCTCTCTAAAACACTCTCTCTCTCTCATCCCCAACACCAATAGCTGCTTCTCCAATGGCACTCGAAGCTCTGAACTCTCCCACTGCTCATACGGCGTCGTTTGACTTCGACGCCGCCACCCTCCGGTACCTCGACCCATGCTGCAAGGGCAAGCGCACCAAGCGCCCCCGCACCGCCGACCCCACCGAGGAGGAGTACCTAGCTCTCTGCCTCATCATGCTCGCTCGCGGCGGCGGCGCCGCTGCGACTCCCCTTCCGCCGCCGCCCACCTCCTCCAAACCGCTCTACAAGTGCTCTGTCTGCGACAAGGCGTTCGCTTCTTACCAGGCTTTGGGAGGGCACAAGGCCAGCCACCGCAAGCTCGTCGCCGCCGGGGACAACCAGACAACCCCCTCCGCCACCGTCGCCGCAGGAGGCGGCGCCGGTGGTAAGGTGCATGAGTGCTCCATCTGCCACAAGGGCTTCCCCACCGGACAGGCCTTGGGAGGACACAAGCGCCGCCACTACGAGGGCAGCGCGGTGACGTCATCGTCGGGTGTGGGCTCCACCGGCACTTACCGGGATTTCGACCTGAACTTGCCGGCGTTGCCGGAATTCTTGCCGGGGTTTGGGTCCGCCATTGACGACGAAGTTGAGAGCCCTCATCCATCCAAGAAGACTCGTCTTTCGCCGCCGAGGAAGACTGAAATCTTTTGATCAAGAAATTTAGGAAATTCTTTTTTTGGAAATTTTATGTGTTTTTTTTTTTGAATGTTTTGGGTGTACATAGAAATTGGATTGGGGTGATAATTATAGTCATTATTTATTCGATTTATTTAATTTCATGGAATTTATATATATCATGAGAGTTTAGTGTGTGTTCATATTGTAGTTAAGAAATTTTGAATGACCAAAATATTTATTTCACTCAATTCATGTATGAAAAGACAATTAATGACGTTTCAATATTATTAACATATGATCGACGCCTTAAAATGACATCACTACTAAATGTTAAAATATAGAACTTTCTGCAAATATATATTATATGTTTTTATTCTTTTGTTTAAAACATTTATTTTATACAGAGTTAAAACATAGAGGAATTCAATTGTTTAATTAGTTAATAGTATGGAATAATGGCATAAACGGATAAGAATATTACACACTTATTTGAGTTGATAAAAAAGGGTTAAATAATCAAAATAACAATCCACACTATTGGTTTTTTTAAGTTTCCAATCTACAAGTTTTTTCTTATTAAATTACAACCTAAACTATCAAAATTTATCAAATTCTAACTTTTGAATCATTTTCCTAAGAAACGTGAACTCATAACATTCACGTTGACTTTATACGAGGGTCATTTTAAATTACGAGATTACAAGAATACCATATGTTTAAAACGTATGGTCACATGTTCACATTTTTGACGGAAAATGGATCGAAATTTCCAATTTAATAATTTTTAGTAGATAGTTGCAATCTAATGAGAAAAATAGTTTAGTTTGGAAATTGAAAAAATGTCAATAGTTTAGGTTGTTTTTTGCATTTAACTCGGTAAAAAATGTTTAAAGTTATCGATCCTCATTTAATAATTACGAGTTTGAAGAAAAGAATTGGATAAAGTGAGTGACAATTTATTCACCATCTTTTCCTATATTTAGGCTACATTTTGTCTCATTTTTATCAATACAACTTGCATTTGCTAAAGCAAACAAAGCCTTAAATAAGAAACACTCATGTAATTAGTAGGAATAATTATAATTTAGATCTTATATGAATTGATTTTCATATTTTGACATTTATATATTTGTTTTCAAGTGGTCTTTTATGTTTTAAGTTTTTTTTTTTTTTTTAGTTTCAATTAATCCGTTTTGGTTGAAATTTTCAAATCATTGACTGTTAGAAATTCTAATATTGTCAATGGAAATTCTCATATGACAGTCATTTTCAAACAATCACATCATTAATTTTGAAAGCTCAAATCGTAAAAATAGATTGAAATTGGAAAAAGAATATAGAGAGAGAACCAAATTAAAAACATAATTTTGTTGTTAAAAAATGAAAAGTGAAAAAAAATAATTGAAATTACCCTAATAAAAACAATAATGGGACTCAATCTTTAGAGTTTCTTTGATTTGTTTTGTAAGTTGATTCCATAACTAGTATTTCACCCGCGCGATATGCAGTTAATTATTTATTCTAATAGTTATATTAAAAGTTATTTATATATCTTTTATTATTCCAAATGTTGTATGATATAGAAATATATATGTATCATGTCTTTATTAATTTTTAAAGTTATATTTTATTATTCAAAAATAATTTTGGGTAAAGTAGAGTTTTAGTTGAAGAAAGTAGAATTTGGTTGGCCTATCTCTCGTGTGTTTTTCGAACTTCCCTGTGCATTCGTTTTCTTGGGACGTGTTATTTTAAATTCTAATAACAAATTATATATGTTATTCTACACTATATTTGACAATATTAAAAGGTTGGAATACAAAATTATAAATAATCTAAACAACGAAATTGAAAGCTTATATGTATTTATTTATTTTTTGAAAAAAAATTATGGTTGTTGGCTCGATAGATAATTTGATTAATTAGATGATGAAGTTAGTTAAAAATGACCATTTAACAATATAAGTTTCGAATCTTTATTTATGTACAAAATTTATCATAATTACAAAAACTATATTAAAATTTATTTTAACTTTAAAATTGCTAATATGAATAATTATAAACATTAAGTAACTTTAGTTAACAAAAAAAAAAAAGATTAACAACTTGAAAGCTTATGTTCTATTTGTTTTTGTTTTTCATTTAATTTTTTCCATTACTTGATAGATAATTTAATAAGTCAATGATTTTCGGAATTAGTTAAAAGTGACAAATTAACAATATAAGTCGATCTTGAAATATTTATTTATATACAACATTCTCATAATTAAAAAAAGTATTTTAGAATATATTTAACTTTAAAACTGATAATATGAATCATTATAAACATTAAGTAATTAAAGTTAGCAAAAAAAAAAAAAGAAATTTAATATTTTGAAAACTTACATTCTATTTGTTTTTATCTTTTGTTGAATATTTTTCTTAGTCTAATAAATAATTTGATAAGCTAATGATTTTTGGAATTGGTCAAAATTGATCAATCAACAATATAAAATTTGAAATATTTACTTATATACAACATTTTTTCAAAATTACAAAAAATATCTTAAAATTTCTTTAATTTTAAATGAGAATGTGAATAATTTTAGACATTAAGTAATGATAGTTAATACAAAAGAATTAAATTATTTTTCAACATTAAACATTATTCATCAATAACAACAACAACAAATAATAATAATAATAATAATAATAATAATAATAATAATAATAATAATAATAATAATAATCTATCTATAATAATAATAATAATGATAATAGTATTAATTAATTAATAATAGTAATAATAATGAATAAAATAATAATAGTAATAATAATAATAATAATAATAATAATAATAATAATAATAATAATAATAATAATAACAACAACAACATAATTAATTCCCTTAATCAAACTATTAGTTTTTACAATTTTTTTATTAACTAAAATTTTGATTTGACATTTTTAGGAGGGAAAGTGGCAAAATTTACAATTTTGCCAATTCTCCTCCTTTTATATATAGATAGATTGGTTCTTGGAAGTTTAGTAAAGCAATGTTGCAGAAGATGAGGATGAACAAAATTTGGAAGATGGGATAAGAACATTGAGCTAGCAATTATTGTCCAAGTGTACAATTAATCCAAACGGATTAGAATGAAAATATGGCCCCTTTTTTTTTTTTCTTAAATGTTACTATTAATTAATAATCCTAACTCATTAAT
The DNA here is from genome assembly GCA_005771605.1 of Scutellaria baicalensis. Lineage (NCBI taxonomy): Eukaryota > Viridiplantae > Streptophyta > Magnoliopsida > Lamiales > Lamiaceae > Scutellaria > Scutellaria baicalensis. Next base: position 8,736,297 of record CM016728.1, on the reverse strand, counting down.
ACTCTATTATTAAATTATTCTTACATTCTTTTGAGTAGGATTTATGTATCACGGTGACGTGTCTTATATGAGATTGAGTTCATATCAATTAATAAGACGGATCAAGTACTCATTCAATATGATTAATGTCTATCTCACATGAAACCATAAAAAAACTTTATTTCACGTAAGACCTTACGTGAGACAGTCTCACGTGAGTTTTTTTACGTTTTTTTCCTTTCATATATAACTCAAATTCAAATTTGCATCTAACTAATTTAGGTAAACAATCAATGTTCACTCTAAATGTCTCACATACATCAGTAGGTTTAAGATAACAATTTGAACCCTATAAATTGTTATCATGTAAATTGTGACAATTAAGATGATAACTCAGACCATCTAAATTGTTAGTATGTAAATCACGAGTGCCCAATTCCAAATAGATATATACCCCACTTGCATACATCATGATTTCTAATATTCTCACTTTATCATTCAACCATTTCCAACAGTTCTTGCAATTTATTAATAACAAGTGTGCCACTCACCAATTGCTTCATTAAGAAAAGACACATATTAGTGAAAGTTGTATATTCTACACAATTTAGGGTAACAAAACACTATGTTACCAACTTCTACTGGAATAAAACGTCAACTACTTTTACAAGTCACATAGAAAACCAAAGTTTAAAAGGGAAATGTGACACTGCCATTGTAACAGTAACTAGTTCAAGAAAGTCGGCAAATCTAATGAAAAACATTATAGTAAACTCAATATTAAATCTTTGCAACTTATATTATATTTTTAATACATAAGTGATTAAAGTGAGAGTATAGTTGATTGTTGAACCAATCATATGACTACACATATAGATATTAGTGTGATTATTTGGCAGACAAATAAATAAGAAGTAATTAAATAGGCGGCCAATTGGAGGTCCTAATTGATTGTGATGGTGGCAAGTAGCAACACATATAGGTTGCCCTAATTTATTTGTGAGAAATACGTAGCTAGGCGTCACCCTTTCTTTCATGCACTTTTATTTTATTCCTTTTCACGCCTTTTCTTCTTCAGTTTCATGACCATAAATAATAATAATAATAATAATAATAATAATAATAATAATAATAATAATGATTTTTATGGTAGTAACATGACATTTGTAGCGTTGAGATGGGTGATACACACGTAATCTTGAAGTAAATGCGAGGGTGTTGGGGTTGTTGTGCTTGTGAACTTGTGAGATGAAGACCAAATTGAATTTGGTTATATTATTTAGTTGTTGAAGAAATTGAATATTCGGTTTGTTTTCTATACTAGTCCAGTTATTATTCGAAGAACATTGATATGGATTTTTAGATCTGTACTTGTAAATGTATTGGTTGTATACTCATAAGGTATTACATGTAAATTTTACTTGTTTTAGCAAAAGGTAAGCTGTATATGTATAAGGTTAGAAACATTCTATACCAAATTTTACATTTTCTTATATTTGATTTTGAAATGTTGCACATTGTCGTATAAACTTTATATTTGATACATTTTACTGTTTTGAACAAAATATACAGGTACACGTCCTAAATCAACGACTAAAATTTGTCTGATACCGTAAAAATGCATCAATTATAACTTTATACATCAAAATGCAACATTTTAAATTTGGATTACATGAGAACGTTGTTTTATTTATTTATTTATTTATCATCTTTTGTAATTTGATTGATTGTTAATGAATTATCCTTTAAAAAAATCATTTAATATAAATTTATTCATAGGAAAGAGTGGTCATGGATTTATTTATTACCTAACAATTTTTTTCTTATTTCTTACCAGCAAAAGTGAAAAGGATAGGCAACGTGGTTCGTAAAAACATCAAACCGTTTTCCTTTTAAAACAAGAAATGAGAAGTATAGGATTTAAGAAAGTCAAACTCAATTTCTAAAAAAATGTAGGTTAAAATCTTTGAGCTCTAGTCATTGGGAACATATTTTCCTAGGGAACTCCATTACAAGCGAGTCACACAAGTCAAACTTAAACATCTGCTTAATGGTGATTTTAATTTTTTTAAAGAGAAATAAATAACATATTCATTCTAATGACATGGGAAGCATAGAAATTAACGTTACGAAAGTTGGCTCAAATTAAGGTGCACAAAGGGATGCATTTCATTGAATACAAATATAACGTAGAATTCAGTTTCAAGTATAACGAGGATGGCGCAGCCAAGCAAGGAACACAAATGAGTTGATCGGTCATGGAAGCAAACGAGCCTGAGAAAGTCATAGGTTACCACTAAAATATCTAGAAGACAACGGTGTCCAACATTGTTCCTAATGTCTGAACAATGTTTGAAGACATCAAGTTTGAGACGTGTTCTTCGAGATGCTTCTTAGCGTCTTGCCTTCCCACATTAGCAATAGCTAGTTTCTCTGGGGGCAACTCATCCTCCTCCTGAACTGCTTTGTTATATTTTGTAGCTAGATTCAGCATCTCCTGCTCATTGTGTAGCCAAACAACATGAATGATTAAGAGGTTGCTTTAATTTATGTGTAGGTAACTTAGCCAAACAGAAAGCATATCTAGTCCACAGAAAGAAGTTGAAAGGAATCATTTTATCCAATAAAAAATTCAGTAAATAAGTTTTACAAACCCTGGAAACTTAAAAAGAGTTTGGAAGTATGATCATCCACAGTGATATCAAAATATAAGCAAACAATAATAGGAAACCATCTCTGCTGAAGGTCTACCAAAACATAGTTAGAAAACACAGCATGGTGGCAACATGAAAACGGAAAAACTTATTCACCCACAATATACACACTGGAGCATAGTTTGCAAACAGTGCAATTTTTTTTTATCTCTGATTCCAAGAGACAAACATTGCCACTTGTAGAAATACCACTGTAGGAGTTGTGGGAATAATATAAATAAAAAATCTGCTTAAGAGGCTGGCCAAGTCATTAAATGAAGCTTACTTAACCAATACCTGCATTACCCCAATAGTATCTAAAAGTCTTCAGTTATAAGTACATCAATTAGTACCTTGTCCATTAAATCAATAAGTATTCAGTTTAGGCAGTCATCCTACTTGGATATCTGAGTATCATGATTTACAGATAATGACATCCTCACACATTCTTAAGGCCATAACAGAAATGTACGAGATCAAAATAAACCAACCACATTGACATCTTGGTTTAGGAAAGCTTATCAAACATGGAAAAACAAATTAAAACAGTATATAATAAAGCTATGAAGTACATAGATCAGCAAAGTACCTGGACAGTCTGTTCATTTGTTTTGGAGTGGGTATCAAACCGCTGGAGGGTCAAACCATCTGTCCATTTCTTCTTGTGAAGATTCAGTAGCATCTTCTCCTCAAGTTCATTCTTCCTGTAATTTATGGCAATAGAGTAATAATGCCTGTTTAGACCGTGAATCAAAGCCTGCAACATACCAACTATAAAATATTAGACACAAAGGATAAAAGAACTACAATTTGAAAAAAATAAGCTAAAGTATTGTGCAATTACTTGGATGGATGGTTTATTAAGATGCCCCAAGTTGGATGTCGTCTGTCGTGGTTCTTGACCAAGCATCATTGTTTGGGGGTTAATCAAACGAAAGGCGTCAATTACCACCTTCCCTTTAACACTTTGAATGGGATCCACCACCACAGCCACAGCCCTCTGATTCAAAGCTTCAAAACTCTGCATGATATCACAGATAATGCAATCAGCTGAGCCTTGCGAAGTGCAAACTTTGGTACTGACTAGAATAATAATGGTAAGTAACCAACTAGCAAGCTATTGAAAGAGTTCATTTCAATGGATTTAGCCATGACCTTTTTCTACCCAGTGCCAATATTGAAACACGACAATCTTAACCAGCCACCTCCCGCAGCATCAACATAGACAACATCACCATCCAAGCAGAAGTGCATGAATTTTTCATATTTCACTTTATTCTTTCGCAAAAAATATATTCTTCATCTCATATTTCTTTTTAGTGGGGTAAAGGCTTGGAAGCAACAGGCTGATGGAAAAAGAAACATTTCCTACCAGAGAAACTATAATACAAGAAAAAAAACATAAACATGCATCTAATATTTAAAAGAGAGTCTCCCACACGAAACTAATTAATCAACTAATTTAAACTAAACAAGAAAGAATACGGGAAGAGTAGCTACCTGCTGAGTATTGATGTCAACACCAGAAAGCCAGCATCCAAATCCAGGATGTGAATGGTACCAACCGACAACCATCTCAGGTCTGTACATAAAACAGAGACTTTATGAATAAGAAAAAACAAAGAGGAGGATAATCCTAGTTGATAATCAACTATAGCAAAATGAAAGTCCTCTATGAGACTACGACAAAAAACAAAAATAGTCTGATGATATTACCCGATTTAAGCCTTAAAAGTAAATATAAGACCGCTAAGTCAAAATACCAGGTCAAACTCATCTAAGTTGCAATTGGTAATAATACGGTTTGGTAATAAATGTCAAGCAAAGTTCCCCAATACATATGTAATGAAAGTTTTAACCCAAAATGACTAGATCATTGTCTTAGCAGGAAATGAAAAGATGGAACCAGCATATATTAGGAGGTGCAGGGTTTAGAAGAACTAGGAAAGGAAAAGATGGAACCAGCATATATTAGGAGGTGCAGGGTTTAGAAGAACTAGGAAATGAAAAGATGGAACCAGCATATATTAGGAGGTGCAGGGTTTAAAAGAACTAGTTGTTGTTCCGAAGAATGCTCCAAGAACCCATGAATATAAGAAATTTCATGGAGTGAAATCATTAGTCCTATGAAATAAAAAAGAAAGACTTTTACGAAACAAGGCTGTGGTAGCCCTGTTAACGAAAATTGTATATGAATTACATGTAGAGATGAAACAGATTCTCTTAGCCAGCCAGTTATACTCTAAATTTCAAGAAAACGACAAAGTAGGATTCAGGAAACCTATGGCATATCGAACTATTGGGGAACTAGTTAAGTTTCCCCCCTAGTTAACAGATAACAAAATCCAAACCACATGTAACTCAATATCATATGCCATTTCTATGGCTAGGTCAATTTCCTTTCACCATTTCCATCCACAAATCTTGTTGAGTGGGAATTTCTAAAAGCACTAAATCCCCCTCCAAATTGCCAAAAGTACCAAACTATGCTACTCCAATAACCAAAAGCAGAATGTGAAGCAAAATTCAAGCTCAAAGTAAAGCACAAAATTCCTCTAAAAGCACAATAAGTTTTTACCTGCCAGTTTGCTTGAGCATATCAAGCATATTAGTCTGAAAAACATGATCCACAGCTTCCACACTGACACCAGTCCCACTCTGCGGCATCGCAAAAACGTCGACGACTCGCACCGTGTACTCGTCCACAAACTCCCCCAGCATCAGACCCATCACTTCCATCGGCACCCCAGCCCTTCCTAAAAATAGTAATGAAAACACAGTCAAACCCCCCGATTTCATCAATAAACACCGAATAGTCTCGAATGCACAAGGATAATCACGAAGAGTGACAACTATAAAAACCCTAGATTTACCGTGTTTGAGCATCTTGAGAAGAGCAAGAGATGAGATGTAGACTTGCTCGGAGGAATCGAGGGTAGGGGAGTCCGGAGGCGGGTGGCCGAGGGCGCCGCCGGCGCCGGCGAACATCCGGTGAAGTCTTTCCATTCCGGCCATTTTCCTCTCAAAGATTTATGATGCAGATTTTTGTTGGATTTCTCGGCGAAAAGTAAAGAGGACAGGAGTTAGGAGGGTTTTGCAGTGATGCCCCTATACTTTAGCTAATTCTCATTTTGTGGCATTATTTTACAACTTTCTTTTACTTTTTTTTTTTTAATTAGAAATGGGCATGAGTCTCGAAGATAATCGAAGAATTGAAGATAATCGCTGTGGAAATTTACATAAAAGAATTGAAGAATCAAGTAAATTTAATTTTAAGAAAGTAATTACATACATATCTATATGTATTTATTTAATTTACTTTTTATATTGATATTTATTAATTATGATTTGGTATAGACACGTATATTATATGGGAATTTAAATTTATAGATGAATTAGTAAATAATAGTGAGATTTATTGTTTAGTAAAATTGATCAATTTTTTCTTCACTTCTCCCTTACAAAATTATTTGATTCAAATAAAATTTAGTCAGAGTTTTTTGAAGTTAAAGTTATGAAATAATGATGTGAAGGATTTTTCTAACTTTAAATGTTTAGCAAATCTTGTATTCTTTCTTTTTTTTAGTCTTATATTGATATATTTAATTTCTTATTGTTTTATCTTTTATTCCTTGCAGAGAAATCATCATTTTTTTTCCTCCGTTTTTTAATTGAGCAAGATTTTTGTGCCTAGGGGAGCCGATTTTCTGTGCTTCCAACCCGATTCTATCCTTTTGATCCGATTATTCGTCCAGAGTTCTTCATCTATTTAAAAAATTACTTATTCATCTTTATCCATCTAGAAAATCATGTTCTTCATCCCCAAATCACATTCATCATCCATCTAGAGAAGCACATTCATCATCCCCAGATAGCGTTCTTCATCTCCTATCTTCTTCAGCGTGCTCTCAATTTCTTGATTCATTTCGAAATTGACAACTTCTATACGAATTTGCACCTAGAGTTCTGTTTTTTTCTTTCTAAAAATGTAAACTTTCGTTGGTTTTATCTTGAATGTATAGAGAAAATTTGAAGATTTGCAAAATATTTGAAAAAGAAAGAAGATGATCAAAATAGTCATATATTAAATTTTTTATAATTATAATTTTGATTTTGGTAGCTTAATAGTATCCAACTAACATTTTCACTGTATTAACAACCAAATACTTATAAGAGTATACAATTGATACATTAGAACAAAAAAAACCAATGGTATACATCTAATACTTTAATATCTTTAGAACAAACAATCGATACTTCTGCTAAAATAGCAACAATATAGTAAGGTTGCGTTTACTTTGACAAATAAGGTTAAGTAATTATCTAGGTTAATGAGATAACTTCATAGGATAAGACATAAATTATTATATATTTTCATTGTTTACTTTAACATATAATATCTAGATAAGGATATTAATATCATTGTCCATCGTTTATTACGTAATATGAAGGTTAGGATAAGAGTGATATTATTTAAATGTCCCCTTTGATATTAAAAATATGAGTGTTCAATGTTTATTAGGGATAAAAATGTAATTTCATATTGTTATCCCAAGTTTTGGGTAAACTATCCTATGGGGAGGGTGGGGATAGTTATCCAATGTTTTATCCGGATCTTCGCGTTTTATCTTATTCGGGAGGATAACCAAATAATTTACTTCCATCAAAGTAAACATCAGATAAAGGTAGATAAAATATCACTATCCTAGGTTATCCCTCAAAGTAAACGCAGCCTAAGGGTATACATTTGATACCTTTGAACAAACAATAGATATGTTTAGTAAAACAACATTCACTATACTAAATGAGCAAGAGTCTACACCTAATACCTCAAGAGTATACAACTGCTAGCTATCACAGAATCATTAAATATGAGTATACACCTAAAACTAGGTGAGGGTGCGTGTGAGGGCGTATAGGCGCATGTGAAGACAACCCATATGCCGGGTTTGTGCCCCTGATGCACACACAATTTTACCTTTTTAATTTTACATAATTTGATTAATTGATGTATCTTTCTCCCTTCATTTCATAGATATAGGTAGAATATAGAATAACTTCTACAATAAGACTATAATTTATTTATTTTCTTTTTTTAATTACGGTAAGATTCACAGTTTTTATAAAACAAATCATTCTCAAGATCCTTATTAACCATATGTTGAATCCATTTTCACAAATTCCTATATGAATTGTTACAAAAATTTGTGTGAGACGGTCTCATGGATAATTTTCGTGAGGCGGTCGCATATAAGACTGATCTATGAATTGTTGAGGTTGATTAAGTTGACCCGTCTCACACAATAATATTTATAAGACGGTCTCATATAAAACATACTCATTAAATACAACACATTAGAATGAGATTAGAACACATTAGAATGTTAGTTTTATTCTCAGGATATGTGTGGATTTGCTAATGTGTTGATATTTAGCAAATCCATCAATTTATCAAGAGCACATTTCAACTTTATACGTGCAAATTAAATATAGCATATATTAGAATGTTAGTTTTATGTATTGAACTTCAGTTTTTTTTTTTTTTTTAAATTAAATGCTACAAGTAACCATTTCTTAGTTTTATGTATTAGATTTCAGTTCATTATCTATACTATATTTAAAATAGGAAAAGTTTGACATAATTAATAATTTGTCACTCAATTGCAAAATTGAACATAATTATTGATTTGTCATTGACCAATAGAAAAAAGTGGAAAAAAAACTAAAAAACCTTTGAGAATCTTACAGAAAAAGCTTTACATATATATATGTATATATATATATAATATAATAAGTAGTCTTTTAATTTAATATAGGGAATGAAATAGAGGAAATTATTTTGGATGGTATGATTATATGATTATGTCTTAATGATATAATTAAAAAATCTGAAAATAATGAAATTTAAACATTGTCAAAATTTTAAAAATTTGAAAATTATTCTATAATTTTAATATATAAATGCGAAAAATAGGTCTAAAAGCTAAATTTTATTTTACGAAGGGCTGTAAAATGTATAAAAGTTTAAAATCTAGGTAAATTAGCTCCACTAATCCTTCCTACATAAATGTTTGTCCAACTAGTCTTTCACCTAATTTCCAAATAAATATTAAATAAGAATAAATTAAATGAAATCCGTTGTACCAAATAATCATGCACCACGCGTGTATCACATCCAAAATGCGTTATATGAGTTCTGAACGCAAAAACGATTACAAATTATAATATGTTTCTATTATCAAAGTTACATAATTTTGGAATATGGGCTATTTTACTAAAAATTTACAAACATAGTCTTTTTAAATAATAATTTATGTTGACTGGACTATTTAAATAAAAAGCCCTAAAATCTATTATAAATTTATTAAAAATAATAATTAAATTTGAAAGTAAAACTAATAATAATCTAATAATGTTGTGCGGTTAATCTTAAAAAAAATCCACAAGTAACATTTAAAAATAAATTCAAACATATATGCAATATTAATTGTGTAAGATATAAGAAAAAATATTTTAAAAAAGTTTCAAAATTCTAAAAAAAATATTGTTTTAAATGTAAAATGAATTTGAAACCTAAATTTATTAAATGTAAACTAAATTTTTGAATAAATACAGTGTTTGAAAATAAATCCATTTAAAAAAATGTAGAAAATTATAAACAAATTATTAAATATAATTATAAGATATAAAGGAACAAAAATATGAATAGAACATATATATTAACAAATATAATTAATCACTTACAATTAAAGCACACAAACACAAAACTATTATTATTATTGTTTTTGTTATTGTCGTGGTTGTTGTTGTTGTTGTTGTCATTGTCATCATCATTAAAAAAATACGGATTTTTACAAATCTCAGAATAATAAGATTTCATGAGTAATATTTTAATATAATAAATTTATTATATTATTAATAATTGTATTTGTCATAATAAATAATAAACCGTGCATCGCACGGGTATACTGCTAGTTATAATTAAGAAAACACCATTAATGTCACAAGTAACCATCTCTTAGTTTTATGTAGACTTCAGTTCATTATTATTATTTAGAAAACCCCATTAATGTCACAAGTAACCATTTCTCAGAATATGTGTGGATATTTAGCGAAACACATCAACACATATAAATTAAATGAGAAAGTCTTGTATGAGACCGTCTTACGGATCTTTTTTCGTAAGACGAGTCAACCCATAATTTACACTTAGCAATTCATATGGAAGTTTGTGGATATAGGTTCAATTCATGGGTAATAAGGATCCGTCTCACGGAAACTATTCGTGAGACTGTCTCACATGAGTTTTTGTGTAAAATTAAATAACAAAAGCACATTGTTATTTTCAGATTTTTTTCTTTTATTTCTATAATGATTTGAATTTTTATTTTATTTCAAACCTACATCAAAACATACAAATTAAATAACAAAAGCATATTTTTATTTTCAGATTTTTTTTCTTTGAATTTTAACTGATTTGAATTTTATTTTATTCAAAAGCTACATCAAAACATACAAATTAAATAACAAAAGCACATTGTTATTCTCAGATTTTGTTTATTTCTAAAATGATTTGAATTTTTATTTTATTTCAAAACTTCAAATATACAAATAAATATCAAGATCAGATTTTAATTCTGCATTGTGTGAATTTCGGGAATATCCTCATTCATAGGTTCGAGATCTACATCTATGAATTGAAAAGGTTCGAATGATCAACTCTACAATCAGTTGTTACAATCAATAGGTCTTTATTTGAAAAATGGAAACCCTTCTTATTAGATGATCATGATACTTCTCGAAAATCGAAATTATTGATCAATGGAGGAACGCTCCTTTTGTTCTCTCATCTTCCACGTCATATAGCCGTTAGAGGTTGTTAGAGGTGTTAGTTGTGAGCTGCTCCTGAATAAGGTTATATAAGTCATCATCTTCTTCGTTGTTCATTTGATAAAACTTGGTTATGAATAAAATCCTTATTTATCTCTCCATAAGATTTGCATATATTTGTATATATTCTACAATTTCTTCACGGTATAGAGCCAGTAGATCTACTCAATTTGGAAATAATTGGTTGGCATTGGCCGCTGCTGGTCGGGGAAGTGGATCCGGTACATCCAAATCTATATTAGATAATGAAGCATTTCATATAGCGAACTCAGATAATCCTAAAATGGTGTTGGTCTCACATCCGCTAAATGGTGCAAATTATCTCTCGTGGAAAACATCGATGATCATAGCTCTTGGTGCGAAGTCTAAGCTCAGATTCATCAATTGAGCTATTGCAGAGCCATCAAAATGTAATGAATCTTATAATGTCTGGAAGAAAAACGATTATATTGAGGTGTCATGGATTTTGAATACTTTGTCAAAGGAGATTGTGGAGAGTTTTGTCTATTCCTAAAATGCTAAGGATCTTGGGACGGATTGCAAAAAGGTATGGCTAGTCGAATAGATCTTTACTTTATAAGTTCCAGAGAGAGATTTCTAGTATTAACAAGGAAATGATATTGTTATGATATATTTCTCAAGAATTCAAAGGCTATGTTATGATATATTTCTCACGAAATCAATTAGATAATCTGAGGTCTCCCACAATTTGTGATTGTCCTATAGAAATGAACATGGTTGATCTGAGAAGCAAACGAAATTATTGCAGCTTCTAATGGAATTGCATGAAGTATATGAACCTATCAAGTTACAAATCCTTCTTGTGGAACCATTACCTGATGTTGATAAGACTTATTCCTTGTTACTTAGAGTTGAGCAACAAAAGACCACTGATATAATGTTTAGCACTGGTTATGAAAGTGTTGTAATGGTTGGAAAGAGAAATTATGGAAGAAGAATGATTGATATAATAGGTTCTGGAAGAGGAAATGGAGGAAGAGGACAATCTAATATTCAATCTAGTGGTAATTTTCAGCCAAATGGTAGAGGTGGTAGAGACAGAGGTTTTGTTAGAATGACTAAAGTGGAGAAGACAAAGCTTATTTGTCGACATTGCTTAAGTCCTAGTCATGAAATGGCAAATTGCTTTAAGTTGCATGGTGTTCCAGAATGGTACACAACATATAAAGAGCAAAGGAGTGCTATATATGTCAATTATACCAATGCCACGTACACTAATTCATAAAAGAATTCTCAAAGTACAATTGATGAGAAGAAATCAGTTGCTTCAATTACTACTACAGACATATCAAAGATGATACATCAGGAGTTAAAGAAGTTTTTTAGGGGTAATGAACATTCTGCAGACAATGTTGATGGTGGTGAAACTGAATTCATGCAGTTTTTTAACACATCAGGTACTTCCAAATTTATTTTCTTGGAACTGAGGTTTATTAGTTTTTAAGTAAGTACGTAATTCAACAAGAAATTTCCTTACCTGTCCAATTTCTAATGAATCAAGATACCCATTTGTTCCGGTATAAATAGTCATTATCTGTTCTTCTACCGTAAGAGGGGCTGACTGGGATTGTTTAAGCAATTCATGTATCTGTTATACTAATGTTGTTGGACATGTTGGTAGTGCGTCTTGGATATTGGATACATGGCAAGTAGACACATATGTAGTGATAGGACAATTATGCATTCCATTTACATCATGTCTCAACCTGTCACTGTTTATCTACCCAATGACACCACTATATCTGTCACTCACACTGGTAATGTCACTCTGAATAAAGACATTATACTCACATATGTCCTTTACATACCTTCCTTCAAATATAATCTTTTATCCATACCTCAATTAACCTTCACATCTCATATCAACTACATATTCACCTCACAAAAATACATTTTACAGGACCCTAACAAGAAGATTGTTGTTGTTGGAAACTTGATAGAGAAGTTATACATACTGGAAAGTTCTTCATATAACCATCATCCTAAACATGCCTCTGCTACACATTGTAATTCTGCAACTTTACTATCTTGGCATTAGATATTAGGTCATGCCTCAATTAGTGTCTTGGAGCATCTAGATTTCCTTAAACATCTTTGTACCCTTGAGTCTTCAAATGAAATAAAGAGTTGGTGAGTTTTGTTTGAAAGGAAAATTTCACAGATTGAAATTCCAAAGTTCATCCACTACTTCAGCTATATTTGATCTCATACATGTTGATGTTTGGGGCCTATGTAAGGAGCAATCCATTACAAATACTTCATACTTCTTGACCATAACAGATGATTTTAGTAGAGCAACATGAACATATCTCTTCAAGCATAAAAGTCAAGGTCCAAACATTCTGAAAAATTTCATACTAATGATCCTTACACAATTTAGAAAATCTGTTAAGGTCATTAGGAATGATAATGGTCTTGAATTTCTCAATTCACAGTGTTCTGAATTCTTTGCTACTCTAGGAATTATACACCAACCACGTGTCCATATAATCCACAACAAAATGGTTTAGTAGAAAGGAAACATAGAACCATTCTTGATATAGCTAGATTTGTCATGTTTCATTCTCACATACCTGTTCATTTTTGGCCTTATTCCATATTGTTCTCTACACACATCTTAAATAGATTATCTTACTCTGTTATTCGGTGGAGAATTCTATGAAATGTTTCATGGTCATAAACCAGACTATAATACACTTCATCCTTTTGATTGTCTTAGCTCATCCTGCCAATACATTTCGTAATAAATCCAAATTTTGTTCCAGATCAAACAATGACATCTTCCTGGGTTTCATCATATGCAAGAAAGAGTATTGTAGTATTATTTAGAGCAACACAAGACTGTTGTGTCCAGAGAGGTGCAATTTTTCTCAACTCAGTTTCCTTATTCCAATTTTCTTATCTCTAATAATATACCCATCCGAACATCCCATTATGGATAGTAATTCCCTTGAGTAACCTGTAACTCCACAGAATTTTGATCTCTCACCAGCAGGTCCTTCAATCTTACCATCTGGCAGATCCACCAGAACCAAAAACCAGCCAATTTGGCATCAAAATTATGTTCTTAGCCATACTCACACTAAACCTTTTCCGTTAAACACATCATTACACAAGCATGTTGTCTTTTGTTGGAAACATTTAAGTATATTTTGATGAGACAAAACCTTAAGAAAGTAACTCTAACAAGCATAACCAATCTTAGGAGAGGTTACTGCAACAGAGTTACTGCAGAAAGATAAAGATCAGAGAAAGTGTCAAAGGAAGGATACTGAAGAGAATGGTGAAAGGGAATCAGGTGAACTAATAAGGATACTGATGACTGCAGGAAGCTATTTGAAGAGAACTTGCTGAAGCAGATTGCAAAGCAGGAAGCTACCAGATAAGAAGCTACCTGAGAGACCATGCCGAAAGCATACTGCAGAGCAGCATGCTACAGAAGGAGCAACCCAGGGAGGGAAGCTCCAAAGCAAGCGCGAGGAGGAAGCTACAAAGCAGGCATGGAAAGAAAGTCAAAAGTTACCGGTAGAAAGAAGAAGTTACCGGTAGAGAAGATAAGATGAGCCAATCAGAAGAAGACACGTGGAAAGTGAAAAGTTTGCGTGTATCAGAAGGAGTGCGGCACTTTCAATGATGGAAATCTACTTACCTTCAACGGGCAGATTTCCTAATCTATAAATAGAAGAAGACTGAAGAACTGAGAAGAAAAGAGGTGAGCAAAGAGAGAGCGCAAACAGAAGAGAGCGCAAGAAGAAAGCTCAAAAGAGGGGGAAGGGCATACAGAAAAGAAGAAGAGAAGAGTGTACAAAAGATAACAAGAGAGAAGAGGGCTCATACACTCTATGCCCAGAAACACATTCTCAGTCTCACAGTCGAGGCAACAAGCTACAACAGTTCAACCTGTAAAAGAAGCCTAAGCTTGTTGCATCCAGTTGAAGAAGAAGAAGAAGAAGATAACATTTTTCTAAGGACTGTCTTGGAGTGCTCAGTGTGAGGAATAGAGTCCTGCTGAGTTGTCCACTTTCTGAAGAAGAAAGTGAGGACCCTGGGTGGGTAGATTAGGATCATGTGTGGGTCAGTGAGGAGAGTAGGCAAGTAGCTGTGTGAAGGCTTGCTACTTACTTGTTAAATCTGTGTTGTAATAGATAGTGCTATATAAACCAACAAGATTTAACAAATGTTCCCACTTGAGAAGAGGCAGAGAGGATGTAGAGGGATTACTCCACCTTCGAACCTCTGTATATCCATGCGTGCATCTATGCTTACTGTCTATTTACACGTCTTATGTTAGATACATGTCTGACATATTTTGTCTTCACAGGAGAGGAAGCTTCCGCAACCTAACTCTGATCAGTAACCTCCCGAAAGGTTACTGATACATGACCCAAGCCTCCTGAAAAGAAGAAAAGTTTGAAATTACAGTAGGCTTATTCACCCCCCCCCCTCTAAGCCTACTACTACTTGGGACCAACATTTTTCATCCTACATATGTGTCTTATTTAAACCAGGTATCTAGTGTTAAAGAACCTACTACCTACATTGAGTCTCTTGGGCAAGACAAGTAGGTAAAGGCTATGGAGGCAAAGCTAACAACCTTGGAGTAGAACAATACTTGGGAGCTTGCTATTTTACCTAAGGGTAAGAAAGCCATTGGGTGTAAATGGGTTTATAAGTTGAAATTAAATCCAAATGACAGCATTGATAGATATAAGGCCAGGCTTGTTGCCAGAAGGTTTTAATCAGGTATATGGATTGAATTACAAGGAGAGTTTCTCTCCAATTGTCAGATTTCTTATTGCTCTTGCTACTCAGAAACTTTGGCCACTATATCAGATTGATGAAAACAATGTATTCTTACATGGATATTTGCATGATGAAGTTTATGAAGCCACCCGAGAGATACACAGTTGCTAAACCAGGAAAATTTTGCAGATTCAAAAGAAGTTTATATGGTCTAAAGCAAGCCTCTAGGGGGTGGAATAAAGAATTATCTAGCAAGCTTTTAGATTTTGGCTTTCATCAGTATGTGCATGATCATTGTCTATATCTTTTGGCTAAAGGGGATTAGTGTTGGCAAATCGGGTAGCACGATCCATCCCAGCCCAACGAGCCAAACAATAAAGTTGGGTCGGGACGGGCAGACCCATCCTCTAGTCGGGCCTAAAAAAGTTAGGTCATCGGGCCAACAGACCAAATTGACCCAAACTCCTAATTAGTTTATAAATTAAAATAATTATTAATTAATTAAATTTTACACCGGTTTATACGGAAATAACTTCCTATTAGGTAATTTAAGAAATACAATTTAAATTATAGTATCATATTTATGTAATCGAAGATAATTTATTAATATAATTAAATTTTTAATGGTGGCAAAATCATTTTTGTTTTACTTTCTTTTATGCATTCAAAAAATATTTTAATTGAATTCTCATAGTTTGGTAGTGGATTCTAATTACTTACAATTCTGATTCAAATTAGCTAATGATGGTTAAGGAAGAGAATATTAAGGAAAAATTTAAAAAATAAATAAAAACATGATAAATGGAATTGAGTCACATATAAAATTTACAAATTACAAAAAAAAAGTATAAAAAATTAAAATTTAATAGGCCATCGTGCCAGACCAAGCCCATCCGGCCCGTCAGCCCATTGGGTCGGGCCAAGAAGTTTCGACGTTTTACGGGCCGCTTTTTTTAGAGTCCAACTCGGCCTTATTTATGGGCCGTTCGGGCCGGCCCGTCAGGCCGAACTCAAATTACCGGCTGTAAAAGGTATACAATGTTGGCTCCGTTGGTGTATGTAGATGATATATTGATTACAGGTTCAGATTCTACATTGATTGATCAGTTTGAGCAATACTTGGATCAACTTTCTATTATGCAAAAGTATTTTTTTGGAGTTGAACTTGCAAGAGGTTCTACTAGGACTTATCTTTGCCCAAGGAAGTAAACTTGGACTTATTAACTGACACTGGAATGGCTACTTGTAAGGATGTATCAATTCAATTACCAGTTGGTCTTCACTTAAAGGCTAAGGGGAATTGTTGGCTGATCATCATAGATATAGAAGAGTGATTGACAAGCTCTTATATCTTGTTAGTGTGGATTTTCCAACATGTACTTATTTTCCTTTTTCATTAAATCCTAAATCATCTAAAATGAGTTATTGAGATTTTTTAAGAACTTAGTTTATCTCTTATAAGATTGAATTTATTAATCTCACGTGTTTTACAAATTAAGAGTCAATCATATACTAATGACTTTCCTAGTTTTCGAGAAATTGTTTTAGCCTCTTACTTGAAATTTGAATAGGTATTGGAGAGAGAACATGGAACAAAGAAGTGGAAAAGCAGAGCGTGCAGTCAAGAGAGGAGTAAAGAACATGATTCATAGATGTGCAAATACAAGAAGTGAAGTAGTGAAAATCATGGAGTTATGTAGAGAGATACATGCACCACTAACATATGAAATCATGGAGCATAACCAAAACATGGAGTGGTGCTTGGTGAAGAACGTGTACTACATCATGTCCTATAAATAGATGGAGTTTACAGAAGATTGGGTGGAGAGATTGATGTTTAGAGTGATCAACTGTGAGAATTTGAATATGTCCCAAGTCTACATAGTCATTCCCAAAGGCTAAAGGAGTTTTTGCCCTAAAGACATTACTCATGGATACATCGTTTGTGTTCTATCTTTTTCATTTTAAGTTTGTTTTTACGTTGTGTGTTATGCCGGTGTTGTCAATGGTATGTCGGTGTTGTCAACACCATTGACAACACCGTGTACTCTAATTTTATGAATTGTGTTTTATGTTGTTTGTCTGGCAGATTACAAACTCACGCGACACTTTGAATTGGTGTCAGAGCTATATTTTGGTACCATACACATTTTCATATCTAAATTGAACAAGATCAGACATTACCTATTCAGTTCAACAATTGAGTCAGTTTGTTACACAACCTCACACATCACATTGGAATGCACCATATCATATCTGAATTTAACAAGATCAGACATTACTTATTCAGTTCAACAATTGAGCCAGTTTGTTACATAGCCTCATAGTACATCACATTAAAATACAGTTCTTCATGTTCTCAAATATGGAATGCAGTTCTGCATGTTCTCAGATATTTACAGGAATGCTCAAATATTTAAAAGATACATCTCATGTTCTCAGATATCACATTGGAATACAATTCTTTATGTTCTCAGATATTTAAAGTTCATGTTCTCATATATATTTAAATGAATGCTCAGATATTTAAAGGACATTAGAATGCAGTTCTTGCTTCATGTTCCTATTCAGCTACAGACTGTAGACTTCTTCACCAATTTCTTGGTCTTATGCGCTCCCAGTTTCTACTCTTCAAGTTTCTTGGTCTTATGTGCTCCTAGTTTCTACTCTTCAAGTTGGGAATGGTGTCCTTTCACCCCAATCCCAATCCCAGTGGAACTATTGGAATAGTTGTGATATGGACTCTTCAAGTTGGGAAATGGGAATGATGTTCTTTCATCCCTAATCCTAGTGCAATTATTGGAATAGTTGTGATATGGAGATGAGGTACAGATTTACATGGACGAGGATCACTTGCATGCCAAGAAATGGGTTTCAGGGAATATGTTTCTTCTATATTTTACGTTTTTAATAAAAGTAGGGGTGTTTTTGGTCTTTTGTATCAAGTCGCACCTTTACTTACATGTGTAGTTTGACCTTTCTCTTATCTTCCACGTGATATACATTAGAGTAGTTGTGAGCTGTTATATAAGCCATCTACTTCTTCATTGTTCATTTGATGAAACTTGGTTATGAGTAAAACCCTTATTTCTTCCTCTATAACAATTTCTTCAACTTCAATTGTGTAAGTGGGAGGAGTAGTTTAAAGAAGCTCGAATTCAGCACTCTAAGTTGAACTTCAGGATTGACTTAAGGGATGAGAATTTAATGGTGGTGGAAACTTTTCTGTTGCATGTTCGAAATATGAGGGACGAGATAAAGATTGTTGTAGAATATCCTCAACTAGCACTTATGGTGTTACAACTAAAATGTGTATTAAAACCTCTGAACCAGCTACACTTCGCGTGGAGAGGGTCTATCGTTCTTGTTATCAAAGGCAACAATGGACTTAAACGTCAGACTTTCTTAATAACATCATACTCATTCCATTCTCATTGCGTGGGGGTAGTTCTTGTTATCAAAGGATGGACTTATACTAAGGAAATTTCTGAAACAATCCACCAGCTAGAGAAAGTTTTCTCTCTAAAGAACCTTGGATTAGGGATGGCAAAATTGACCCGAACCGTGGGGACCCGACCTGACCCGTGGTGTTTGGGACAGGACGGACCCACCCCGTGCTTGAAACGGGGCGGGACGGGTCTGGGTACCCACAGCACCCCGCCCTACCCTGCCCCGCCCCGCCCCGCCCCACCCCGCCTAGTTCTAATATTAATATACATAATATATATTGTGATAATTACATTTATATACATTAATCTCAATTAATGTATATATTATGATAATTAAGTGTATATATATACATATATATAAGTAATTTAGGATCATATTTTAATTAATTAAGTAAAAGACTAAATTAGTAATATTACATGTAAAATAATACTTTTAATTTGTTGTTTGGTGTGTAAAATAGTAAAATTAAATCATCACTTCAATTATTCAATCAAATAATTATTCAAATTATTTAGTTAATGATTTAATAATTAGGTGTTTTTCAAATTATTCATGTAAAAATTACAAATTTTATTTATTTATTTTTTTATTTTTTTTAAAAAAACGGGGTGGGGCACGGGGCAAAAGTTTCTGACCCGCGGCGGGTCGCGAGGCGGGGTAGGGTGGCAGGTAGTAGGCGCGGGATGGGTCTAGGTAGTTAACTACCCACCCCGACCTGCCCCATTGCCATCCCTACCTTGGATCAGTAACCAATTTTTTAGGTATTGAGATTTCTTATACTAAGAAAGGCATGCATTTGAAGCAATCCAAATATATTATAGAGCTGCTGTAAAAGACAAACATGGGAGAGGCCAAGGGAATAACAACACAAATGATCACAAGTCCAGGTTTATCAAAAAATGATGGTGCTCCTCTCTCTAATGCTACTTTCTACAGAAGTATTGTGGGTGTTTTACAATATTTGACAATTACAAGACCTAAGATAAGTTTTCATGTGAATAGAGTGTGCCAATTCATGTCAAATCCTCTTGATCAACATTGGAAAACAGTGAAAAGAATTTTGAGATATTTGGTTGGAACTGCAGATTATGGAATTCATATTACTAAGCATAATCATTGGAAATTGGCTGGTTTTTCAAACTCAGATTGGGCTAGTGATTTGGATGACAGGAGATCTGTTACAGGGATGTGTGTCTTTTTTGCTGGAAATCTTGTATCATGGAGTTCTAAAAAAGCAAGGTTGCGTATCTAGATCTAGTACAGAGGCTGAATACAAAAGTTTAGCTCATGTTACAGCTGAGATTGTTTGGATTGTTGCTTTATTAGGAGAACTTGGCATCAAACTTCCTATGATTCCAGTTATTTGGGTTGATAATCTTAGCACAATATCCCTCGCTTCTAACCCTGTACAACATGCTGGGACTAAACATATAGAGTTGGATCTTCACTTTGTGAGAGATAAAGTGATGGCAAATGAGATAAGAGTTCAACATGTTCCAAGCATTGATCAAGTTGCTGACATCTTTACTAAAGCATTAAGTCAACAATTCTTTGTGAGGTTGAGGAACAAGTTGAGTATTTTCCCTTTGACCACACACGAATTGAGGGGAGTTGTTAAATATAATGACCAGGTACACACTGTCAGCAATGCCAACAATTATGTTGCAAGAATCAACACCAAGGTGGATGAGAATAACAAATAGAGGCAAAATGACACAACATAGTATGGCATACAAAGGCATGGAATATAGCTAATGATCATGTACCACCATAGACAGATCAACAAGAGAGAGGATCATGACAAGTGTCATGATCTTGCATTACCTTAGTCCTTGTCTTATATGTATTTTATAGTCATTTCTCTTATCTTTAGTGGATAGAGTTTTCCTTTGTTTTATATATATATATATATATATATATATCTAGCTTTGTAGCCTTTGTATTGTGCAACTTTTACATATCAATGAAAATGGTTTTTTCCCAAATCAGCATTCTTTTCATGGTAACGTCAGGCTAATCTTGAGTGTGGGGCAGATGTCTTGCCCAAATTGAAAAGGTTTCTGATAAATGGATTTTAAAATTGACATTGATATTCTAATAACTTTTTGTTTATTATTTTTTGAATGAACCTACTTTGTTACCTGGTATTGTTTCTAAAACATTTAAGATACTTGGTCATCGTTTTCACAATCATCAATCTTGAGTTTTGATGACTATGAACATTTTTGTGTGAGTATCATCAATCTTTGAGGTACTGGATCCTTGTGGTTAATAAGCTAAGGATTATGTCACTTCTTTCAGTTATGGGTGTGGAGAGGGTCTGTCGTTCTTGTTATCAAATGTGATGATGGACTTAAACGTCAGATTTTCTTAATAATATCATGCTCATTCCATTCTCATTGTGTTGCGCGGGGAGTGTTGTGGTTCTTGTTATCAAAGAATAGTCGACGATGGACTTAAATGTCACACTTTCTTAATAACACCATGTTTATTCCATTCTCATTGCGTAAGGAGGGCTGTCGTTCTTGTTATTAAAGACGACCATGCACTGAAACGTCAGGCTAACCTTGAGAGTTAGACAAATGTCTTGCCCAAATTGAAAAGTTTCTGAAAAAATGGATTTTAAAATTGACATTGATATCCTAATAACTTTTTGTTTATTATTTTTTGAATGACCTACTTTGTTACCTGATATTGTTCCTGAAACATTTAAGATATTTGGTCATCGTTTTCACAATCATCAATCTTCAAATAGTACTAGATCCTTGTGGTTAATAAGTTAATGATTATGTCACTTCAGTTATGGTATCTGTGAATGTATGCAACTTTGAAATCCTCTACAGTGCTTGGAACCGGAACTGACTCATCAAGAACCGGTCAAATTATGTCTGAACCGGGTGATGTTTAGCCGTAGTAAAACCGGTCCAATTCTGTTAATGTTAGTTAGGGCTTCTGGCGCAGAGTTCGGTTTTGATTCCTAAATTCGTGGAGCTTCTGTTATCCAATTGTGAAATTGGTTGAGGGATTTTATCTCTTATATATATGAGATTACTCGGTTGTAGGATTCACTTTGTAATTTTCGGGTTTGAGTGAGATTAGCAAGTAGGGTTCATCAAGAGTGAAGGGGGAAATCCTAGGGCTAGGGCTGATCTTGTAACTCAAAATTCTCTATTGTTTCTTGATCAATTAGTGTGATTCTTCTTCCAGTGGGTGTAGGCCGATGTTGGCGAACCGAACCACTTAAATTCTTGCATGCTAATCATTATTTCATTGTTCGATTTGTACATTTTTCATCTGCTGTCAAACTAGGGTTTTCTGGGTTAAACTTGTAAGCTTGTTAGTTAGATTGCTCGATTCAAGTGATTGAATCCTTATAATTGGCGACGTTTGTGGGAATCGGGCAACTGCAAGATGACAGGGATGAAAATGGACGTGGAGAAATTCACCGGAGTTGGAGATTTGAATCTCTGGAAAGTGAAAATAGAAGTCATAGTTATTCAGCAAGGTTGGGAAGAGGTTATATGCGAGGAATGAGATGAATCTTCATCTTTATCGGCTAAAAGAAGGTAAGAATTCTCTAAGAAAACTCGCAGTGCTATCATATTGTGCTTGAGTGAAAAAGCACTGAGGGAAGTTTATCAAGAAAAGACAGTCATTGATATATGGAAGAAACTGGAATTGATCTATCAAACTAAGTCTCTAGCTAACTGCTTATTCTTAAAGCAGAAACTTATCTCGTTCAAGATCGAAGATGAGAAGAGGATACTAGAGAAGCTTGATGAATTCAACCAAATTATCGATGAGTTGGAAAATGTGGATGAGAGACAGAAAGATGAGGACAAAGCACTTTTTCTGCTCAATTCATTACCAAAATTGTATCAGTCTTTCAGGGACGCACATGTGTATGGAAGGGTGGTTTCTCTCACCCTTGATGAGGTTCAGATAGTCATTCGATCAAGGGCCCTAAGTGGAGTGACAGATCAAAAGAAGCAAAACTTGGGTGAAGGATTGAATATCAAATTTAAGAACAAGCAAAAAAATAATCAGAAGAAGAAAACCACCCAAAGAACTGATCAAAGCCAAAATCAAAGCACCGGGGATAATCAAGAAACGAGGAAGTGTTACTACTGTCACAAACCTGGACATCTCAAACGCAATTGTCCAGAAAGGAAGCAGAAATTGGCTAATAACACTCAACAAGCTGTTGTAGCTGCGAAGTATGAAACAACTGATATGTTGTGTCTGTCTAAAGATAATATTTCAAATGAATGGGTTCTGGATTCCGGTTGCTCTTTCCACATTTGCCCCGTTAAAGAGTGGTTCAAAGATCTGAAACTGGAAAATTGAGGATTGGTGCTACTGGGAAACGATCAATCTTGCAGGATCTATGGGATTGGGAACATCAGTTTGAGGCTCCATGATGGCCAGATTAAAACTCTCCCAAATGTGAGGTATATACCTGATCTCAAGAGAAATTTAATTTCACTTGGTTTGTTGAATAGTGCAGGCTATGAATTCAGTACAAACAAATGAGAGATCTTGGTGACCAAAGAAGGAAAGCTCACTATGAAAGGGAAGAAGGTGAATGGACTTTATACTCTCATTGGGAATACCATATCTGGTGAATCTGCAGCCATAATGAGCAAAGAAGAAACTGAGTTGTGGCATAGAAGGCTATGACACATTGGAGACAAAGGATTAATCAAGTTATCACAACAAAAGCTTCTAGGTGAAACACAAATTATCAAGCCTGAGAAGTGTGAACAATGCATCCTTGGCAAACTCACAAAGTCTCATTTCTCAACTAGCCAACACACCACAAAGGGAATTTTTGAATATGTGCATTCAGACATATGGGGGCCTTTAAGGACAGAAACACATGGTGGTGGAAGGTATTTTCTAACTCTAATAGATGACTATACCAGAAAAGTATGGGTATATATCTTAAAACACAAAAATGATGCTTTTGAAAATGTAAAAGAATGGATCATTCTGCAAGAAAATCTGACAGATAAAAAGCTTAAATTCATAAGAACTGATAATGGATTAGAATATTTGTCAGAGGAGCTTCAAGAGTTTTGCAGGTCCAAAGGCATCACAAGACACAAAACTGTAGTGCATACACCTCAACAAAACGGCTTGGCAAAGAGAATGAATAGAACTCTCCTAGAAAGGGTTAGATGTCTCATTTTGGATGCACATCTGCCAAAATCATTTTAGGTGAAGTTGTGGTGACTGCAGCATACTTGATAAACATGAGTCCTTCTTCTCCTATACAATTTAAGACTCCAAATGAGCTATGGTATGGTAAGCCACCTAATTACTCTCACTTAAAAGGAATTTGGTTGTCTTGTTTTTGCACATGTTAAACAGGATAAATTGGAAGCAAGGGCAATAAGGTGCATATTCATAGGATACCATACTGGAGTTAAAAGGGTACAAACTATAGAGCCTTAAACCTGGAAACAACAAGTGTTTTACAAGCAGGGATGTTGTGTTTAAGGAAAGAGTAATGGGATACAAAGCTAACAAGAACTCGAACTCAGATTCTCAAGATCAATTCACAAGCACATGTGATAATGATGCACAAATTCAGGTGCAGCTGCCCAATTCTGATGAGCATCAAACTATGGAGAATCCTTAATATACTAAATCAAGTGAAGATGAAGGAACTAAAACACAAGACAGGAATCACCTGGAAGATTACCATCTTACCATAGATAGAGCAAGAAGAATCATAAGGCCACCTGTGAGATATGGTGAAGTAGACACTGTGTATTATGCCTTAGCAGTAGCTCAAGAAATAGATAATGATGAACCAGGAAGCTACAGGGTTGTTATCAGTTCAAAAGAAAGTGATAAGTGGCTCCATGCCATGAATGAAGAATTAATGTCTCTGGAAAAGAATCAAACCTGGGAGCTAGTTGCTAAGCCAAACAATCAGAAACTGATAGGTTGCAAATGGATTTTTAAGAAGAAAATTGAAGTCACAAGTGGAGAGCATGTGAGATACGAAGCTAGGCTTGTAGCTAAAGGTTACACACACAGAGAATGGATAGATTATAATTAAATCTTCTCTCCTGTAGTGAAGCATGTTTCAATAAGGATACTTCTAGCTTTTGTAGCACAAAAAGACATGGAACTTCATCAGCTTGATGTGAAAACTGTCTTTCTTCATGGGAATCTAAAGGAAACTCTATATATGAGACAACTTGAGGGATTCATACAGCCTAGTATGGAAGACAAAGTCTGCTTGCTAAAAAGATTTTTATATGGACTGAAACGGAGCCCTAGAGAATGGTATAGGAGATTTGATAACTTCATGATTACCATTGGAATGATAAGGTGCAACTATGACAGCTGTGTATACCTTGAAATTGAAAAGAAATCAGTCCATACCTATTTCATTCTCTATGTGGATGACATGCTTATTGCAAGCAAAAGCATGGAAATGATTGTTAGACTGAAAGAAAAGTTGAAATCTCAGTTTAATATGCAGGATCTTGGGGAAGCAAGAAGGATTTTGGGAATGGACATTAAGAGAGATAGATCTATGTTCAAGTTATTTCTTCATCAAACTGATTATGTGAACAAGGTGCTGAATATATTCTATATGCAAGAGTCTAAACCACAATTGGGAACACAATTCAAACTCTCATCAAGTCAGTGCCCAACTACAGAAAAAGAAAAGAAAGAAATGGAATCAGTGTCATATGCTAATGCCATAGCATAGGAAGCATGATGTACACTATGGTGTGCAGTAGACCAGACATAGCTTTTGGTATGAGTATTGTTAGTAGATACATGTCTAATCCAGGGAAAACACATTGGGAAGCAGCTAAGTGGATGTTGCAAGTGGATGTTGAGATACTAAGTGGATGTTGCAAGTGGATGTTGAGATACTTAGAGGATCCAGTCATTTAAGTTTAATGTTCTCTAAATCCACTAACTATGCTAATGTTTTGGAAGGTTCTGTTGATTCTGATTTTGCAGGCAATCAGGCAATCTGGATACTAGAAGATCAGTAACAGGTTATGTCTTTAGGCTTTATGGAACAACTATTAGTTGGAAACTAATGCAACAATCCGTAGCACTCTCCACCATTGAAGCTGAATTTGTAGCCATGACTGAAGTTGTGAAGGAATCTATCTGGCTCAGAGTAATGCTCAAGGAGTTAGGGATTACATCTTGTCAAACATCAAGTATTTCATGATAGGTGAAAGCACATAGACATATAACTACACTTTGTAAGGGATATGATAGAAAGGGGAGACATTGCTGCAAAGAAGATTGGCACAGCTGATAATCCAGCCGACATGTTAACAAAGTTCTACCCGGGGAAAAGTTCTTATAATGTAGAAGACTAGTTAAGGTGTTAAGCTGGGAAATTTGTTCAAAAGAGTAATCCAAGGGTAAGGAAGAGGATCATGTGATTTCAATTAAGTTGAGGTGGAGAATTGTGAATGTATGCAACTCTGCAGTACCGGAACCGACTCGTCAAGAACAGGTCAAATTATGCCTTGATTCCTAACTTCGCGGAGTTTTTGTTATCCAATTGTGAAAGGGTTTCTTTGTAATTTTCGGGTTTGAGTGAGATTAGCGATTAGGATTCTTCAAGAGTGAAGGGGAAATCCTAGGGTTAGGGCTGATCTTGTAACTCAAAATGGCGAGCCAAACCACTTAAATTATTGCGTGTTAATCGTTATTTCGTTGTTCGATTTGTGCATTTTTCATCTGCTGTCAAACTAGGGTTTTCTGGGTTAAACTTGCAAGCTTGTTAGCTAGATTGCTCGGTTCAGGTGATTGAATCCTTACAGTATCAATTTTGAGTATTGTTATTCTCTCCTACACTCTATCGTCTCATTCATAGCAATTTAAAAAATGTTGTTATTCTCTCCTACACTCTATCATCTTCTTGATACACATTGGTGAGAAGCAATTTAAACAGTTTTTCAAACTAAAAAATTTTGTTTGGAGTGCGGAATTTAACACATCTCAACCATGTTTTCCAAAATTGTCTTGGTACAAAGGTTCAATTAGACAATTTCTATTCAATTCTGCATATGGTTTCTACAACTATTATTTTGTCAATTTCTTGTCATCTTCACTATGATCTTCTTTCTTGTGCAACTATTATTTTGTCAATTTTCTGCCATCTTCACTCTGATCTTCTTTTGTGTCTCTCCACTCTGATCTCCTTTCGTGTGCAACTATTATTTTGTGAATTTTCGGTCATCTTCATTTGTCTACCATGTTCTGTTTTCTTATGTTTGCTATTTCCAAAGCTCAATTTTAACTCACTTGGTGGCAAAGGCTCTTGATTTATAGCACCTTCATGATGTGGTGAGACTATGTCAATGAACAACTATAAAAAAGTTATAGAAAATATGATGAGAGTAGTTCAGACAAGTTCAAAACTACAATTGAGTATCCACAATTATAAAAAGTTATAGTATAGGACAATGTCAGTGAGCAACTATAAAAATTTGTAGTTATAAAATATGTAATGAGGGTAGTTTAGAGAAGTTCGAATCTACAAGTGAGTATCCTCAACTATAAAAAGTTATAGTATATGTAATGAGAGTGGATATTTAACAAGATACTCAATAATCCTCAACAATAAAAATAATAGTTTTCACCAATAAAAAATTAATCCTCAACAATAACAATAAAATGTTTAGAATGAATGGTTTTAAACAATAAAATATGAGTGACACTTGTGTGTCCCAGGGCACGATGCCCCCAAAATTAATCATTAACAATAACAATAATAGTTTTCATGCACCAATAAAAAATTAATCCTCAACAATAACAATAAAAAGTTTAGAGGGAATGGTTTTCACCAATAAATTATGAGTAACACTTGTGTGTCCTAGAGTCACGGTGCCCCAAAATTAATCATCATATGATGTTAAATATATACTCTATAAGTATCATGTCTCTTCAAGTATCACATGTATACTCTTATATACATATGATACTTGTAGAGTATATTTATAACACCAAGAAACATAACACCTATAGAGTATATATATAACACCTGAAGAACATGTATATAACACCTAAATACGTGCTCCTATGTGCTCCAGAGATATATAAGTTTTTGTCATAAAAATTATATAATATGTAATTTCAGTTAATATTTCCATTAATTTTAAATTCTCAAGCAATCCTATTAATTTTAGATCCTCAATATTCCTCAACATTTCGTTAAAAATTATAAATAAAAACATATATAAATGCATATTAAAAATTTGTATATCTAATTTAACAGCTTTCAACAATTAATAAAAAATATACAATACATACTCAATAATCCTCAACAACAAATATAATAGTTTTCAAAAATAAAAAGTTAATGCTTTACAACAAAAAGTCACGGAATATGTAATTAGAGTAAATATTTTTCAACAATAAAAAATTAATCCTCAACAATCAAAAGTTATAAAATTTGTAATTAGAGTTAATACTTAACAAGCCCATTAATTTTAAATACTCAAATAATCCTATTAATTTTAGATCCTCAATATTCCTCGACATCTTGTTATTCAATACAAATTATGGAATATAAAATGATAAATTAATGAAATTTTGTACGATATTAAACAAGTGCATCAATTTTAAATCCTCAATAATATTCCACTTTTTGTTTATTTAATAAATTAGAAAATATGAACTAGAAATTAATAATAAAAATGAAAACTTATATAAAAGCATATTAATAATATATATATAAATCCTAAACAATCTTCCACTTTTTGTTTATTTAATAAAAAATTATAAAATATGAACTGAAATAAGAAAAGCATATTAAAATACGTATATCTAATTTAATAATAAAACTATGGTCCTGACCAACTAATAAAAACATATATAGATATAACATATGAAAGATATGTATTTAGTTTAATAATAAAACTTCTAATAAAAACATATATAGATACAACATATATATAGAAAATATGTATCTAATTTAATAATAAAACTTAGAGTCTTCAGCAAAACATTGCTCATAATTCTATATTTTATTGTTACATAATTTTTTTTAAGGAATTGACTTTCCTAACATTGGATATAAGAAAATGTATTTTTCTACCACAAAATATAAGAAAGTTACCTTTTCTACACTATTTTGACTCGGTCATGGAGAAATCATTAAGTAATGATGGTTTGATGATATATTGAATTTTATTTATACTTATTTAACAATTGTTTTATCCAACAACTCTAATTACAATTTTATTTGCTCTTTTTATTTATACTTATTTAACAATTGTTTTATCCAACAACTGTAATTAGTAATTTATATAATTTCTAATTTATAAATTATGGTTCGATTAATTAGTACGAGAACCACTATAATAGAAGCAAAATAATTTATACTTAATTTAATAGAATTACTGAATATAATTTAGGTGGTTCGAGTGGTTCGATCACTAGTGTAAAAAACTAAAATTTTCCAAAGTGATCGAACCACTATGTCAAATTCATAGTGGTTCGATCACTAGTCAAAAAAACCAAAATTTTTCAAAGTGATCGAACCACTATGTGAAATTCATAGTGGTTCGATCACTAGTGTAAAAAACCAAAATTTTCCAAAGTGATCGAACCACTATGTGAAATTCATAGTGGTTCGATCACTAGTGTAAAAAACCAAAATTTTCCAAAGTGATCGAACCACTATTGAAAAATCAATAGTGGTTCGATCACTAGTGTAAAAAACCAAAATTTTCCAAAATGATCGAACCACTATGTGAAATTCATAGTGGTTCGATCACTAGTGTAAAAAACCAAATTTTCCAAAGTGATCAAACCACTATGTCAATTTCATAGTGGTTCGATCACTAGTGTAAAAAACCATTTTTTTCCAAAGTGATCGAACCACTATGTCAAATTCATAGTGGTTCGATCACTTTGGAAAAAAATGGATTTTTGAATATTTTCAGTTTGACCCCATGAAAAAGAAATTTTATTACATTTTAACCCCAAAATAAATGTAAACCCTAGCACTATTTGAGCCATTTCTTGCGCCTCCTTCCTCAAATTTTCTCTCAAAAATCTTCTTTCTTCTTCTCTCTTTCAAACCTTGAAGTACATTGGTAAGTTTTTTTTTTGTACATGTCTTTCGATTAATACAAGTAAATGTTGAAATTATTTTGAAGTCTTTTGTTTTAATAAAATTCGAACATGTATTTAGGTTTTAAATTTTGCATTTTGGTGATTGAAAATTTGGCAAGAAGATTGAAGAATTTCTTGAAGGGATTTAGCAATGGGTGATGAGGTATGTTCGAACAAGTATTTTGCTTTGAATTGTTGAAGTATAGTTCGAACCACTTGGGATTTATAGCTTTGAATTGTTTAATTTGTTGACTAATGATTGCAATTAGGCTTTATTGTTTTTTTTGCTTTGAATGATTTTCCCAATTTGCACTATTGTTGATTGCTTTGGCTTTTTTGAATACATCCGGGTTTAGGGTCGAATTGTTCAATTGTTTTAAATTTTTTGCACTATTGTTTGAGTTGTTGAAGTATGGTTCGAATTGGGCATGGGGATTTATAGCTTTGAATTGTTTAATTTGTTGACTAATGATTGCAATTAGGCTTTATTGTTTTTTTGCACGTTTTGAATTTTTTGAATAGATCCGGGTTTCTTGATTCGAATTGTTCAATATTTGTTATAAATTTTTTGCACTATTGTTTGACTTGTTGAAGTATGGTTCGAATTGGGTGTGGGGATTTATAGTTTTGAATTGTTTAATTTGTTGACTAATGATTGCAATTAGGCTTTATTGTTTTTTTGCACGTTTTGAATTTTTTGAATAGATCCGGGTTTCTTGATTCGAATTGTTCAATATTTGTTATAAATTTTTTGCACTATTGTTTGACTTGTTGAAGTATGGTTCGAATTGGGTGTGGGGATTTATAGCTTTGAATTGTTTAATTTGTTAACTAATGATTGCAATTAGGCTTTATTGTTTTTTTACACGTTTTGAATTTTTTGAATAGATCCGGGTTTATTGATTCGAATTGTTCAATATTTGTTTTAATTTTTTTGCGCTATTGTTTGACTTGTTGAAAATTGCCGATTATTGTTGCAAAAGTTTGGGTGTTTGAATTGTTGAATGTTGAAAATTGCAAATGTTGAATTGTTGTTGAATGTTGAAAATTGCAAATGTATATATTTTAATTTACTTTAATGTATACTGATTGAATTTTAATAATATACAGTACGAGCCGGTATGGGTACGCGAGGCTTTATAGGGTACTATAGCCTACGTAGTCGGCTATGTTCGTCTGAGCCTCATTGATGATATCAAGGCAGAATTGCGTAGCATAGGACCGGAGTGTGAGCAGGAGTTTCTTTGGACGTGTTTTGGACACTTCCTGCTGTGGGACACCGAAAGGACGATCAGCAAGCAGTTTCTACATGCCCTTATGACACGCCAGGTGCATGGTGGAGCCGTTCCAGCTGATGAGCGATGGTTCCATGTTGGCCGAGACCGTCGCCTTTGCTGGTTCTCGAAGAGGGAGTTCGCACTGGTTACTGGGTTGCGTTTTGGCACTTCTGATTTTAATCCTTCGGCAGTCTACCATCCAGACGAGGACTCACTCTATTATAGAGTTCACGGTGGTTCGTCAAGAGTTAAGGTGAACGAGTTACTAGAAAGATTCGCCCAGGGGGAGTGGAGACATTCTCGACAGGACAGTATCAGGATTGAGAAGATCTTGATACTGCAGTGCATACTTATGGGTGTGGATGCGGGAAAGTCTGTCGTGGAACCATGGGTGTGGGTTCTTGTCGAGGATGATGAGCAGTGGGAGAATTTCCCATGGGGCAAGTTCTCATATCTGAACCTTTTAAAGTACATTGACAAGGTTCCCACAGAGTTCCCACAGGGACGTACTACACAGTGGAAGTACCACTTCTATGGATTCTCGACAGCCCTACTGGTAAATTTGATAATGTTCATTTCATCTACATTACATAAGTTTTTCAATTTTTTCAATAACATATAAATTACGTCCTGTAAAAAATAACAGATATGGACACTTGAGGCGATCCCATTCACGTCCACCTTCGCCGGGCGCCGGTTGGATACGCCCCTGTCCATGCCTCGATGTTTGAAGTGGTCCCTCAAGGTAGCGGAGATTGATCTGTCGACCATACTGGACGGTCAGGTATTTGCATGACCCTTGTTTTCTTACACTAGACTCTTTCATTTGTTATTTAATCTTCTTTGTTCAAATAAAACCTGAAATTGGGGACTTGTAAAACAGGGTATTCAGTGTTTCGAGTCCCTGGATGCGACACCAGAGGAGTGGGTGAAGCCGTACATGATGGGTGTCGACCTCGACATATTTACAGGCGTTCAGCCCCCTCCACCTCGTTATGGTCCACTACGTGGTGCAGTGGCTCGTCGGCAAACACAATCTGGAGGAGCTAGGCACCCCGTGGAGTCAGAGGCTGAGCCCGATTGCGATCGTCCATCCACTTCGAGGCCGAGGCCTGCTCGTGCTTCCAGAAGGCCAAGGGCCCAACCCGAGATACCAATTGCAACTGATCATCCACAGCCTGAGTCTGCTCCCGATTCCTGGATTCCTCGGATGACCGGTTATGTGGATGAGAGAATTGACCAGGTAAGTACTCACCTGCAGCAGTACTATGACGAGCAGGCTAGGCAACTCCGGGAGTATGTGGACTCAGAGGCCCTACGCTTCGACGAGCAGGCTAGGTAACTCCGGGAGTACGTGGATGCCGAGGCCCATCGATACGACGAGCAGAATAGGCAACTCCGGGAGTACGTAGATGCCGAGGCCCATCGATACGACGAGCAGAATAGGCAACTACGGGAGTATGTGGACTCAGAAGCGCAGCGGTTAGAGACTTACGTTGATAGCTTCTTTGGATACGGGCATCAAAGTCCCCCAAGGACTTCCTATCACGAGAGATATTATCCGTCCACGTCGTCCACAGAGCCAGCTTGGTATCAGTTGCCTAGGCCAGATCATGAATGGGCCCCTTGGCCGTCAGAGAGTGTACCTGCAGTTCATCCTGCGACAGCTGCACGGATGGATCCCCCTACATCTGTGCCCAGCGAGCCTCCATCTGCTATAAGGTACTCTCTGCAGACACCCGTACAGTTTACCCCATCGCAGCTCGGGGGTGCTCATATTTCCCCATCTAGTGCATCATCTCCCGAGCGTCCATCTGAGACACCGCTTCCTCGTAGACCATCCACCAGTAGGCCGGTCCGTGCACAGAGGGAGCGTCGTCCGTCTCAACATGTGCGCATTCCCTTCCTTAGGAATGAGCCGTCTAGAAGAATGAATACCAAATTGGCAGATTTCCGGGCGTACTGTGCCAGAGATGACCGTATTGCTGAAAAGTAAGTGTTTGAAAACATAAGTTATCTTGAATTATCGTTGATCCGTATTCAATACCAATCACTTATGTAAATGTCTTGTGTTGCAGGCGGAATATGGGGATTGGTGTGGGTGTGGGCCCGAGTTGGTTTCGTCATTTCCTCAACGTTAAACAAGTTATGGACAATTCGGTTAGTCTGGAATCATAAGTTTAAATTGGCTGTCTTAATATTTGTCTAACTTTTTTCTTTTGCCTTTATTAATTGATTTTACTTCGTGACAGCAAATGGATGCGTACCTCGGAATTCTACAGAGTGCCCCAGAATTTCTTGGTATACACGAAGATTTCAAGCAGCAAATCCAGATTATCGACACTGGATTCGGGGTGAGTCCATCGATTCATTTGGTAACAATTTTATTACGCAAAAAAGGTCCATGGCCTCACCTATTTCTTATGGTTTTTTTTTTTTTTACAAATGCAGATTGCGGCACAGGGTATTTGGGCAGAACGCCACAGTGGAGAGACTGATGAGCAGAAATACGCTGAACGCGATTATCCAGAGGATTTCACGTTCACGTCCCTAACTCGACTCATCCACTACGTTTTGGGCCTGAAGCCGCGGTGGTTGGACGTCAAGGAATGGGCCAAACTGGAATTGGGTGTAAGTCTCTTTTTTTCACAACGTAATTTAATTTATTAACAATATGTACACTACAGTTTGTTAGGCTATCATCGAGTGACTAATATTGAGTGCCTTACGTAATTTACATGACTTTTTCACCAGGTCATCACTGTTCTGAACCTGAACGGGCACTGGGTCACTGCATTCATTGACTTCAGACACTGCTCCCTTACTCTGTTCGACAACATGAGACATGCGTACACCGAGGAGGTAAAGGAGTTGCGCTGTAATCAGACTCTCGGGATACGTCGTCTTTTGCCTCAGGTGTTGGACAAAGCCGGTTTTTATCAGGAGGCTAGACGATATGGGACTGGACATATTCCGGTTCCAGGGGTTGATATTGAGTGGGAACTGGGGCAGATGGGTCCTGACAAGTGTTACGTGCAGGAGGATCCTATATCTTGTGGGCCCTGGAGTCTGATTACGGCAGAGAGCATGATAACGAATACATTCCCTAGCCCGAAATTTACCAAAAAGAAAGGCATAGATGCGCTTCGTAGAGATATGGCCCTAGCAGTGTACAAGTATTCTACATCCGAGGACACTGTAGCTCCAGATTTTCTTGATTAGCGTACACATATGTATTTTTCGTATTATCATGTACAAACGACTACATATGTAGATCCAGATTTTCTTGATTAGCGTACACATATGTATTTTTCGTATTATCATGTACAAACGAATACATATGTAGATCCAGATTTTCTTGATTAGCGTACACATATGTATTTTTCGTATTATCATGTACAAACGATTACGTATGTAGATCAAGATTTTCTTGATTAGCGTATACAAATGTATTTTTCGTATTATCATGTGAAATTCATAGTGGTTCGATCACTAGTGTAAAAAACCAAAATTTTTCAAAGTGATCGAACCACTATGTGAAATTCATAGTGGTTCGATCACTAGTGAAAAGAATCAGAATTTTCCAAAGTGATCGAACCACTATGTCAAATTCATAGTGGTTCGAGCACTAGTGAAAAATCAAAATTTTCCAAAGTGATCGAACCACTATGTCAAATTCATAGTGGTTCGATCACTAGTGTAAAAAATCAAAATTTTCCAAAGTGATCGAACCACTATGTCAAATTCATAGTGGTTCGATCACTAGTGTAAAAAATCAAAATTTTCCAAAGTGATCGAACCACTATGTGAAATTCATAGTGGTTCGATCACTAGTGTAAAAAATCAAAATTTTTCAAAGTGATCGAACCACTATGTGAAATTCATAGTGGTTCGATCACTATTGTGAAAAACCAAATTTTTCCAAAGTGATCGAACCACTATGTCAAATTCATAGTGGTTCGATCACTATTGTGAAAAACCAAATTTTTCCAAAGTGATCGAACTACTATGTGTAATATATTGTGGTTCGAATAATAGTGTTTTAAACTAATTTTTGAGGTTACCGACATATAAATTTTGTTTTCTAGTAATTAACAGTATTATTCACTTTAATTTCCACGTGTCACAGTAAAAGTTCAGATGTTTGTTGTCACAGTTTATTTCGAATTAACTTTCAATCCATAGTCAAGATGTTCACGTGGTGGAATTAATGTTGATTTGAACATTCATTCACGGATTGCTCAATTCTCATCTATTTAAGTGAGAATGAGTTTCCAACACTCATAGCACAAAATCGTGAGTGATACTGGGTGTGAAGAAATTGAAGAATTTGAAGAATTATTAAGTAACTTATCTCTCTAATGTTTTTTATATCATTTGTTTTAACACTGTAGTTATATCGAAGGTTTTAAATATTCTAATTCCATTACATTTTCAGATCGTATTATCGAAAATGTCTTATTCGGTGGTGGTTTCGTTCGGAGGCCATTGGGAAGGTATTCAGTACGTAAATGGTTCCCAAGAGTTGATCAGTCTTCCAAGACTCACGTACATGGATTTATTGACCTCGATTCATGGGATCGTGCTTGCCGACTTAAATTATTGGGGATATGTGATTCATGCGCTAACTGACTGTAACGGCAGATTGAAAAAAAAGAAAATCAAGACTGATTCTGATTTAGAAGAGGTTTTTTATTCAGATGATTCTCTTTTGGTTGTTTTTGTTTCGTTGACCAGGGTTGATCTTGGAGTATCCGCGGGATCGTCCTATCAGGATCAACAAGCTTCAGTAGATGAGCATGAAAATCAAAGTTCTGAACCTTTTTTTCCGTTCAGCTTTGGAAGTCCTTCAACCTATAATGTGAACACTGTACATGAATTCAGCCTTGTACCTGTTCCTACTGGACTTCATAACGACGAATAATTCCATGCGAAATGGGATTTGGCCTGTCGGAATCGAACCACTGAAGCCGGTACGTCTTCGAATGAGCGTTGGGCACCCCGGTCATCATCATGGGGGAGAGACAATAATTTTCAGTTTCTCGACCTGAATAGTCCTGCTCCAGGGTTCGACGAAGGTGAACCGGGTCATGGAGAACACAGAAATTCCGCTGATGAAGTTGAAGCAGGTAATTACTTTTACATAACAGATATGTGAGTACAGAGTTATCTGAATTCCCCAATCATAACTTATTAATTGTAATGTCCACATTTTGACATCAGATAGAGAAGATTGCTTTACCTTAGACGAAGATGTTGACGCATCGTTGGATGATGAGCAGCGCGAGGCGTTTGCGCAATTTTGTGAGTACACAATGCAGCCGGAATGGTATGTTCCCGATATGGACGGATTTGACGAGCCAGAATCCGGGGATCTTTTGCAGGTCCCGCATGGACTTGAAAAAGGCTCGGTGTATAACAGTAAATCCGATTTAAAAAATGCAGTCGGGATGTACCATTTGGTGAATCAAGTTGAATATCGGGTCCTATATTCGGATAAGCACAGGTGGAATGTGAAATGCAACCACGACGGATGTCGATTCGTACTTAATTCATCTTACAAGCACGGGATCTGGAAAATCTCCAAGGCTGTATTGCCGCATAGTTGTGCGCATGACTTAAACACCCGTGCATCCCGCAGAATCCCATTCTCGGTGATCGGTGAATACTACGTTGAGCAAGTCAGAAAAGAAAATTTCAATCTTGTGCCGAGGGCTATGATTCAAGAAATGGGTCAACGATACGGTCTGAACCTCATCCTGAAAGTCGCAAGAAGGGTGAAACGTCATGCTATGTACAAGACGTACGGCGATCCGAAGCAGTCATTTTGCTTGCTCCCATCGTATTTGCTCGAGTTGGTGGATGCCAATCCTGGAACTTACACTGCATTGGAAACACACTCGTCCGGTAAATTCAAGTTCATGTTTTTTACCTTGGCTGCCTCAATCATTGGATTTCGAAATTACGGTCGTCCGGTTATAGTTGTTGACGGTTGTCACTTGAAAGGCTCATACAGAGGTATTGGCTTTGTCACGGTGACAAAAGATGGGAACGACCAAATTTTCCCCCTTGCAGTTGGAATTGGAAACATCGAGAATGATGAGTCATGGTCTTGGTTCATGAAGCATGTTAGGGAAGCATTCGGATGCCCAAACGACCTACTCATCGTTTCTGATCAACACGCAAGCATAAGTAATGTGATACATGAGAACTTCCCTGAGGCCACGCATGGACTATGTTGTTACCATATTAGACAACATTTGGCCAAACATGGGTCGCATTTGGTTAATCTGTTCCAAAGAGTTGCATACTGTTATGATCCAAATGAGTTCGATGGGTAAGTTTATCCCCATATAATTATTTGCACTACGTATTCAAAAATAACAAATTGACGTAAAGTGTGCTTTGTTTTTTTAAACAGGTACATGTCAGCCCTACGTGACAGTCTACTGATGGGTGCAATCAATACATTGCAGAACGCCCAGGAAACAAGGTGGTCACGCGTAAAATGTCCAGTACGACGATACAGTTTCATGACGTCGAATGCCGCGGAGGTTTGGAATGCACGACTCGTTTGGGCAAGAAAGTTGCCCGTTTGTTCCTTCCTAGAAGCTGCTCGACAGATTATAGAGAAATGGTTTGTCAAACGAAGACAGACGGCGGATGAAAGGGATCACCCTCTGACGAAGTACGTTCACGACAAGTTAATCGAGCGGCAGCGGCTTGGTCGACAAATGGATGTCTCTGAACTTGGGGGAAATAAATTCAA
Source organism: Scutellaria baicalensis (assembly GCA_005771605.1). Lineage (NCBI taxonomy): Eukaryota > Viridiplantae > Streptophyta > Magnoliopsida > Lamiales > Lamiaceae > Scutellaria > Scutellaria baicalensis. The sequence goes on along the minus strand of CM016728.1, from coordinate 8,698,357 downwards.
GGTTGTTTCTAATGGTAAACTCCATGTGGTGGACTTGAACCACCGTATGTGCACATGTTGGGAGTTCCAAAGCGAGTTAATTCCTTGCTCACACGCATGTGCTGCCATCAGGTCAGTCCACTTTTTGATCTTTGACTACAATTCTCTCGCCCATCTTTTGATTTTTGTTTGGTTTCACAGTTTTACGAAACGGTCGGTGATCAATTACGTGTCGTCTTATTACACGACCGGATGGTTGAGGGGAATGTGGGCCGCCGAGGTTATGTCTGTACAAGAGCCACAATACTGGAAACAACACGATGTCGTTCATCTACAACTGTGTACGGCTCCAGATAATCCAAGACAGGCCGGTCGACCTAAAAGTACCCGTATACCTTCTACGGGTGAACATTCTACTGGACGTCCTCGAAGGAGTGGGACATGCGGACGATGTGGAAGAGCTGGTCACAATAGGGCTACCTGTACGGAGTACATTCCCGAAAGTTCACTCCCTATTTTGGATGAGCTTGAGGAGGATGATCCTATCACTAGTGGTCACGTACCTACAAGGAGGAAAAAAAAGACATGTTCATTGTGCGGTTCTCATTCACATACGAAGAGGAGGTGCCCTACGTATTTGGTGCAACCTTGAAACACAGTTGTATAAGTACATATGTATATGCTTACGAAAAATGGTTTTTTTCACTAGTGATCGAACCACTATGAATTTGACATAGTGGTTCGATCACTTTGGAAAATTTTGATTTTTTTCACTAGTGATCGAACCACTATGAATTTGACATAGTGGTTCGATCACTTTGGAAAATTTTGGTTTTTTACACTAGTGATCGAACCACTATGAATTTCACATAGTGGTTCGATCACTTTGGAAAATTTTGGTTTTTTACACTAGTGATCGAACCACTATGAATTTCACATAGTGGTTCGATCACTTTGGAAAATTTTGGTTTTTTTGACTAGTGATCGAACCACTATGAATTTGACATAGTGGTTCGATCACTTTGGAAAATTTTGGTTTTTTACACTAGTGATCGAACCACTCGAACCACCTAAATTATATTCAGTAATTCTATTAAATTAAGTATAAATTATTTTGCTTCTATTATAGTGGTTCTCGTACTAATTAATCGAACTATAATTTATAAATTAGAAATTATATAAATTACTAATTACAGTTGTTGGATAAAACAATTGTTAAATAAGTATAAATAAAAAAAGCAAATAAAATTGTAATTAGAATTGTTGGATAAAACAATTGTTAAATAAGTATAAATAAAATTGAATATATCATCAAGCCATCATTACTTAATGATTTCTCCATGACCGAGTCAAAATAGTGTAGAAAAGGTAACTTTCTTATATTTTGTGGTAGAAAAGTACATTTTCTTATATCTAATGTTAAAAAAGTCAATTCCTTCAAAAATTTATGTAATTTGACCCATTTGCTCATATTTTATTTACCAATAATGGAAAAAGATGTCAAGTGGAGAAAGTGGGGAGGGAAAGATAGTGGAAAAAGCCGCGGAAACACGGAGCCGCTCGAACCCAGAGTTTGGAACCAAATATTCTCTTCCCATCACTTCTTTAATGTCACATCATCTTTCTATACCTCAATTTTTTTTTTCCTTCTTTTACTTCTTTTTTTTTTTAAATAAAATAATTTTCTTCAAAATGCAGCGATTATCCATTCTGTTAAAATAATATATAATTTCTCAGTTTTCTTTCATTACTAGTTTTATATCTTTTCTTTTTTTTAAATAAAATAAATTTATATCCATCCTTTCAAAATAATATACAATTTTTCATAAAAACTTATGTAATTGAATCTTTATAATTATATATGAGATGGATATAAATATTATATTGAGACATAATGTATATAAACTCATCTTACATAATGTCTCACGTGAGATTATCTCACATAAAATCTACTTTTTAACTCTAACTTATTCATTATTATTGATTTCAAACCACATAACATTCTAAAGTAGGTTTTATATGAGACCGTCTCACGGATCTTTTTTTCATGAGACGGATCAATCAATAACTCACACTTAGTAATTCATATGGAAATTTGTGAACAATTCATGGATAATAAAGATCCGTTTCACAGAAATTATTTGTGACACCGTCTCACATGAGTTTTTGTGAACATTCTATTTAATTTTGATGCATATTATAAGATCACCTTGTTATCGAATATATATTCCCACAATTTAATAGTTTATTGCTTTAAATCAATTATATAATAATGCAAATTACAAAATAACAAGAGTAACACTTGTGTGCCCGAGAGCACGGTACCCCCAAATTAATCATCATATGATGTTAAATATATACTCTACAAGTATCATGTATATACTATTCAGGTATCACATGTATACTTTTATATGCATATGATACATGTAGAATATATTTATAACCACCAAGAAACATAACACCTATAAAATATATTTATAACATCTGAACAACATATATATAACACGTAAATCAGTGCCCCTATGTGCCCCAGGGGTATATAAGTTTTTGTCAAATAACAATTAAACACTGTTAGCCAAATCTGGCCGGACATATACATTGAAATTCCATCCTAGCTTAGAACATTCATCACAATCCCTAATTTAAAATAATTACACACATTAGGATTTTATGAATTTAAATATATATAACATCATTTTCTTTCCATGAATACCTAATTTAAATTTCACGAATTTGTGTTGCATGAGTACTTAAGAATTCATTACGTGTTAAATAATCCTACATTTTGATTTTAGTACTGGTTATTTAACAAGTCTAACAAATAAAGTGATTTTTGCTACTTATGATAAGCAATCCAAATTAGTGTTTAAATTCGTCAAGATACAAATTAATTATGGGCAGAGAGTATGGTAGTTTGATTGTAAAAATAATGTTCCCCTATCGACTTTAATCATATCTTAAAATGTCTACAAACAACGTGTAAAACATCAATCTATTTTGTTTAATAAGTTTGGCAAAAGTGGAAGAGAGGTGATAAGAAATATTAAATAATTTGCGTGTTTCGGTTCATCAAAATCTGCATTAAGGTTATCATAATTTACGCCATAAGGTGTATACAACTTGATTTATAAACTCATCTTGTAAAACATCCATCTATTTAAATATTCTGATTTGTAATTAACAGGTGTAGGATTTTTGGTGAGTGTAATGTCTTTTTTTTTATTGTAAGTAAAAATTGCTTAAATCCCAGACTAACCATTAAAAAAAAGCTGAACAGACCAGTAAATAATAAGGGATCACAAAGAATTTAGAATAAACTTCCTCAATTTATTTTTAATAAAAAAAGATATGGTATATAGTTCCTTTGTCAAAATTTTGTACTTTCCACCATTATTAAAAAAATGACTTATAACTTTTCATCATTGGAGCACCTCATACTACACACGAAAACTTATATGAAATTTTCCCCGAATAATTTTTGTGAGACAAATCATTTTTACCCTTTAACCAAACACATTTTGTGTTGAGTTGCGTTAACTCATCTCCCATAAGACTTAAATACCCTTTCAGAATTCTTAAATAATCTCCAAATATATTTCTACCTTCACAAATATTTTATCTCACATTCTTAAATTAATTTTCATTTTATATAAAGTCTATAATATAGAAAAAAGAAAAGTAAGTAGTAAAATGAAAAAAAAAAAATTGTTAAAATGGTGGTACCAATTACCAAAGAGATCCATAAAAGTAAACCCAACCAGGGTTACTTTATCCCATAACCCTAGCTACTCACCCACAAGGCCACTACCCCTATAATTAACACCAACCTCACTTACTCTCTCTCCTCTCTCTCTCTCTCTCTCCCCCCTTTTCCTTTGGGTTCAAGAAATCCAGAGGATATTAAACGAACAGGAGGAAAGCAAATTCCCATTGATTTCCTCCAAGATGAGCTGCAATGGCTGCAGGGTTTTGCGCAGAGGGTGCAGTGAGCAATGCATCCTAAGGCCCTGCTTGGAATGGATCGAGAGCCCACAGGGCCAAGGCAACGCCACCCTCTTCGTCTCCAAGTTCTTTGGCCGGAGCGACCTCATGTCCTTCATCTCCGCCGTGCCGGAAAACAAACGGCCAGGTACTCGATCAATTTGAATCTTCTGCATGTGGGTTTCGATCGCTAATTTCCTGTTTTTTCGATTCAGCCTTATTTCAATCGCTGTTGTTTGAGGCGTGTGGGCGGACGGTGAACCCGGTTAACGGCGCGGTGGGACTGCTGTCCACCGGGAACTGGCACATCTGTCAGGCGGCGGTGGAGACGGTGCTGGTCGGCGGCGCTCTGCGGCAGGTTCCGGCGGGGGTTCTGCCGGAGGAGGAAGCGTGGGGACGGCGCATGAGGAAGCGGAATGGAGGAATATTGGAGTGCATGGAGAAATCGGCGTCGTTTGGGTCAGGGATATCGGAAGTGTCGCCGGAGTTGGGAAAGGGTGAGGCTGAAGTTGGTGGCAAAAAGCCAAAGCTTCTCAACCTTTTTGCTTAATAATGGGCTCTGCCCACACTACCTGAGTTTTTTTTTTTTCTTGTTTTTTTAAATTTTGTCTTGGGTGGGTGGAGGTGGGGTGGCGTGGGGTGGAGTGGGGTGGGACTAACTTTTTTGGACTTAGTGAAGAGGAATTGCAATGTTTAGGTGCCTCTTGACTTCTTTTTTAATATTTAGTTTTGGTTAAATTGGAAGGTGTACCTCTTTTGTAGGAGGGTACTATTTTGCATAATAATATAATAAAATATGAAGAATAATTTATAGGAATAAATAATTGGTGTTTGTTTTATTTTTGTTTGAATAATTATGTGTATGAAAAGAATATTGGGTAACCTAAGACAGAGGAAAGAAAGAAATTGTAGTTAGATTAATAGACAACATTGAAGGAAGTGATGCCTTCTATTGCAGACTCCTCCTCCTAGGTTTTTTGTGGGCTTACATTCACACTTCTGTACCCCCCCTACTATCATGCCTTTTACTGCAATTATAGCTTAAATTGTCCTACATTCATTCATACAATATATACATATATATATATATATTATAGTATAAGATTAAGAATGTTTCTTATCTAAGTTATTTTTTCAAATGTGTAACCTTATTCATCTTCATACTTTGTGGAATTTTCATTATACGTTAAATTTCATTATGTATCAATTTTCTGAGTAACATGTGTTTTTACATCTTTTTCTGATCGGAAAAACTGATTGAAAATGTGAAATTTATTATATAGTGAAAATTGATACATTTTCAAGTTTTTGTATAATTGGGATGAGAAAACATTTTTACCCTATATATAAATATTGTATATAAATAATAAGATTAAGTGTTTAGCAACACATTTAAGATTATCTATATATGTTTTATTTCGTTAGTACATGTGATGTGTATATATGATGCCATTGACTGAATACAATATAAGATTGAATCATAATATGTGTTAAGTCGATCGTCAAGCAAAGTGGATGTTAGTTATACATGAAGAAAAAGGGTGTAAATATATTTCTTTATAAGATCTTTTAAGGATTTAGCAATAAGCATAATTTCATAGTCTCACTCAACACATATATAGTGGTACCAATTTAGAGTCAAACAAACATAATTAGAAGGTGTGGTGGAATAGTATAATAGAATATGAGAGAAAATTTGAATTTGCATCAACTTTGAATTAGGCTAGTCTCACTCTCGTTTTTTTTTTTAATGTCAATCTCTCCACTCATTCTAAGTTAATTTGAGAATATATGTTTTAATATTGGAGTAGTTCTTATTGTGTGAGAGCATTGTTATGTGAGATGGGTTGATATATAACCCGTACTTAACAATTTATATAAATGAATATGAGTTCAATTAATGGGTGATAAGAATGGTCTCATGGAAACTATCCGTGAAACCGTCTCACTTGAGTTTTATGTTAGAAATGAATACTTTATGGAAGGGTAAAATGGTCGAAAGTATTTGGGTGAGCAATTACATTAACATTAGCTTATGTTTGATTAAATAAAATAAATAAATCTTGAAATCTGTAAATTTCAGTACCATTTCCAAGGATTTAAGTTTTAATTTTCAACCCTTTAAAACACAACAAATATATAGTAGTATGATATCAATAAGAAATGAGTGAGTTCCAACTAAATTAATATTCATAGGATTATGTCGAAATATTGCATGAACTTTTTGTTCCAAAATAACACTCTGAATTACCGTATTTCAACGAATGTGAAGTCTTTTTTATTCCTGGGATATTTTCACCAAATTAAGGTTAAAAGTAATATACCCACATTAATGTTTGGTATTGTTTTGGTGGAGGTTCGGATGTAAGCGATATCTAATCATTTCTTTCTTTCTTTTTTTGGTTAGTGGGTTGAGATAATAATTTTTGTTCCTTTTTTTTTTTTTTTTGTTCTTCTTATTTGATTAAATATAAGTACGATTACAATAGTGTGTGTATATATATATATATATACACACTACATTTTTTTCCTTTTCTTTTGAGAGAAAATTGAATCAAGTATTTTCTTGTTAATTTAATAGCTAGAGTAATACTACTTAATTAGATTCTAATTCAATCAAATGAGATAGGTATATTGAAAAACACATATATGTAAAAGTTACACGTTGTTTAGGGCATAAAATGCAAATATATTTATTTTCTTTTTCCAAATTTAAGATATTAAAGAAAAACGAGTAAGAAATAAAATAAAAGGTCGGTGCTTGCTTCCATACATGTAAAAAAACCATCGTGAAGTCCAAGAATACAACAAAGTTAATAAGATCTGCGGTGACATCAAAAGAAAATTTTCAATAAGATACATCTCTTATTTGAATATAATGTCCGATTTCATACACTCAACAAATTTATAAGGAATCTACCATATATAGACACATGAAACTATTTACACGATAACAGTTTCGAAGTTATAGTTCGTTACCATCGATCTGATATATGTTTGAAATTGGGGTTACGAAGACAAAAAAAAAAAGTGTCTCGATTGCATGTACTTTAAACAAAAATAATAGCAGTGGTGAGAAATGTGAAAAGAGGTGACAAGTACAATTGAAAAGGTGTGCGATCCACGTCATCTGGGCCAACAAAATTCCCCTCCTCCACGAGCAGTGGGTTCCACGTCATCACATCCTTTATCTTTGATGTAAACTAATTAATTAAATTGTAAGAAAAGGACAAATATATATTATAATGGCTGTTGGGGAGAAAAGGAAAAAGTGGGAACAGCAAGGATTCGTTTAACCTGCGTTTCGCCGCATCTGCAGTAGGTCCGCTCTTCTTACTATCCAACCATATTTTATATCATTTTTTTATTATTCATAATAACATAACTTTCCTCTCTTTAGCTCATATATATCTCTTAAAATATCCATTTACTTTTTACTAAATCCTACAGTACGATAAATAATATTTGTATGTCCCTATTGCGATGTGATGTGGATATTCTCAGGAGTCGATTGGTGGAGAGATTGGTCTACTATTGCATTCTTTTAGACTTTAATTTTTGTTGATATATAATTTTTTATTATGATTTGTGTCTGTAAATTTTACATTTTGATTTTAGACCATCTAGGACTTTGACCTACCAGATCTTTATACAATTTTAATTAGATATATTTATGAGGATAAAATCGAATTTTCTTAAGTAATGGTTGTGGTTCTTGGCTCACATGTATTATTCATAAAATTTCATATAAACCGTCTTATATATACTTAATTTCATAAATTTATATATTGAGTGTGGATTGAGAATAAGTAACTTCATTTTCATATATTCTTACATTGATTGTGAATTGTGGATCTTAGAAAACTTTTATAACTAAAAAAGATATCTTAGAATCTTATCACCATAAATTTGCACTTGGTTTGTGTTGCAGTGGATTTAATTTAATTTAATGTCCACCGCTATAGACATTCTAAGTACTAACTCATCCTTTATGATAATGATAATTTAAAATGAAAACATTATATTGAAATGTTTGAAAAACGAAGAATTATAAATCACTAAATATGGATCCAAACGGTACAAGGATTTAGAAGGATATATGAACCTCTATCAATTTTACAAAATCTTTTGAACAGCAACATTATAAGCTAGAATGTTATATATGCAATACAAATTATGTTACGTAATGCAACATCATAGAAGAGTTCTGTTTAGTGACTGCTCAGAGTTATTTGCAGTGAAAATGATACTTTTATGATAAAGTTCTTTGAAAAGCTTTGAGAGATATGGACTTGAATGAAATATGTTGTTTGATACATAATTTATATTTAGACTTTAAAATGACTCTTATTTTGAAATGTAGGAAATATTAATATTTTTGATATTAGCATCATATGTAATTAGACTGTTATTATACATAACAAAAATTTTATATATATTTATAATTCCATTGCTTTGAATGAATTTATGTTAGTTTTTAAGTGTCATATTAAAAAAATTGACATGAATTTAGATAGCTGATAAAAAGATGGATGTACCCCATTAACTATAATGATCATTTTTTTGTACATTTAATGTGGTAGTTATAAATTAATATGAGTATTTTTGATAGATTATATGTAAATATGCCTTAAAATTAAAAAACGACGTTTATTTTAAAACTACTACTTACTAAAACAACAATTATTTTTGAATGAGAGGGAGTAATATAGATGTACTTATTTTATTTATTTTCTCAAAACGATACTTTTTTAAAAGTACGAAGGGAGTACTATAGAAGTACTTATTTTATTTACTTTCTTAAATGTTTATTCATATTGATCAAAGTATGAATTAAATGTGTGTTGCTCATTTAGTGGAAGAGAAAAGATATTGTGTAGAAATCCACACTTCCTTTACGCCTTACTTTAGACATGCTAACTCTTTTAGAAAATGTGACTTTAACGTTACAACTTAATAAAGAAATTAATCCACTTTTATTAATCCACTTTACAAAAGTCAAATTCCTCATCCATATTAATAAAATACATAATCTATTTGAAAAATTAAATCCAGCTCACAAACTTCCATTTATACCTTATTTATATACATTGATGACTAACAGAAAGTCACTAATATCTATCTATATTACCTTACACAAGTTTTATATATTTACATTTCAAAAATTAATTAATGGCATTTTAGAGAAATTATATACGTACTATACAAATAAAGAAAGTGATTATAATGCCCCCAAGTAAAACTGAATAGGTAAGATTAATCCTCGGTCGCTTGAGAAGAAATCATTCGACAATGTAGGTTCAAATCTCCCGCAGGATAAATTTTTGTTGAAATACTGAAAAGTTTCGAACATATTTCTCAATTTACATCCAACCCAACTAAAGGGCCTACGTTGGGTACTGGGAGAGTTCTTCAACTCCTCATTCTAATGAAAACAGAGTGATACTATAATTTGGGGTTTAGGGTTTATTTTAATTCATAAAGTAAATCCCTTATTATTTATTAATCATGTATTGGTTATCATATACTCATTCTATCCCACAAAGATATACTATATTACTTTTGTTTTCACACAAATTAAGAATATATTTGAAGTTCCAATTATGCTCTTATCCTTTATTAATTCTAGCATTGAAACTTTTTTCTTTTTGTTTCAAGAAATGCACAGGGAGTTAAAGTGTAACAATTTAATATACATTTAATTAAGATGGAATTACAAATCAAAAACCACAGGGAGTTAAAGTGTAATGATTTAATATATATTTAATTAAGACTTAAGAGATAGCAAATGTGGAATTCCAAATCAAAAATCATACTAATATAGCAACTAGACTATCTTTGTGGGACAGATGAAAACAATATACAAGTTTATTTTTGTGGGATGGAGAGACTATAAATTTTGGTGTATGTCCCTAATTAATGCATTATATATATAGAGTGATTGAATTTTTTCACGGAAATTTAAAAAAATGATTTGAAAAGCAAGTGAATTCATATTATACCATCTTTAATGAGTTAAGTTTTTCAATATTTTTGTAAAATTTATCTTTTCAAAATTAATTAATTAATACGAATATATTATAAAATTATTTAAATAAAGTTTACCCTAGGTAGTAAATGAACTATGTATTTTGGACATCCAAATAAAGAACATCATGAGCTAGAGAGAGTACTTCAGTTCAACTAGATAAATAATGTAATTAATGAGGCATAAGGATGTATATCTAAGAAAACTAGAGGTATCATTATATATATAAAAGCAGGATATTCTGCCAAAAATAACTGTAATAAATTATCTACCTATTAAATAATTATTATTTTAAGAAACCTATTAATTGCTTTCATATTGTATTTATTGTAAGAAACTCAATACAAATAAATAAATACAAATAAACATATTATTGTATTTTAAGAAACTCAATACAAATAAAAATAGATAAACCTACTTATTGTATTTTAAGAAATTCAATACAAATAAATAAATATTTAATTTAAGAAATCAGTTATGATACTCAATTTAGTATTTATTGTATAAAAATTTCAAATAAAAAAATAAATACATAAATAACACTCATATAACATAAATGTCACACTCAATTTGACCTATATTTCCTTGATATTTATTTTATGAATATCGATCACACTTATATAACATAAATGTCACACTCATATATATAACATAAAGGTATCAGTGTGAAGCGAAAAAAAATCATGATTTGCGATTGGACAAAAAAATTAAGGTTTGGGTTGCAAAGTGAAAAAAATTAATTCATTTGCCGGAAAAATAACCGGAAATTTTGCAATCGGCAAAACCACAGAAAGATTGGGTGAAATCTTAAAAAAAAAAAAACAGATTATATTGCAATTTTAAAAAAGTCGATAGCTGGGGTTGTTTTTTATAATTTACCCTATTTTAAATCAATTTTAAATATATAATATATAAAAGCAATCATTATTTAATGATTTTAAATTTAATATTCATATAAAATTTATCAAACTGAAATATGGAAATGTATGTGTGTGGGCTTCAATGAATTTTCATTTTTAAATGTTTTTATGATATATGATATTAATTTATTGTAAATTAATATTAAAATGTATAAATAAACAAATATTATAGGTGTACCTAATAGATTACACATATAAAACATATCAAATAGAAAAATTAGATTAAAATTATTATTGCAAGTTAACCAACTTATTCGTTTGAAATATACAAATATTTTATTTTATCTTTCTTATTTTATATTTATTTGTTGTCAAATTTTATTTATATTTATATTCTGATTAATTGAGGTGGCATAAGTGATTGGACATAGGTAATTTTTCTGGTTTTTCACAAATTAAAATTTCATCATTCTTAGTCCCTGATATATTGACTTATCAATCTTATAATTATTATTCATAAATTTTTTTATTCAAAATGTGTAGATTAAGTCCAATTTTGAATTGTTTAAGATAGTAAGAGAGATTTTCATGTATTTGATAAGCTGATATAATTTTTTATTTGATTTAAAATAAATGAGTTATATGTGGCGTTGAACCAAAAAAAATTATTAAAATATGTGTGTATTTATAGTTATAAATGCCAATAAAATATAAATTTATTTATCTCAATACTTAAATTATAACGTTTCTAATACATATAACTTATTTTTAGATATTACATTTATTTTTTAAAATTTCCGGTCATTTTTTTTATTTGTTTGTTGAATCCATAGATTAATATATTACTTTATATATTTCAAATTTCTAATATTTTCGAATATAATTATTTATAATGACATAAATTTAAAGTTAAAATACCTAGCTTTATACTAATACAAATTAAAAGAGTATCAATATATTTTTGTTAAAATAATAATCATTACATTTTATATGTTATTATATATTTTTTAATAATTATATATAACACACTGTGCAACGCACGGGTACACTACTAGTAAACTCTAATACTCCAAATATATTAACTATTATTTTATTTCTCAGGTCGTTTAAAATTTATTATAAAAATATTTTTTCATGAGATGAAGGAGGAATTACTATAGAATGAGAAAACCAGTGCTAATTGCACCATGCATCTCTAACATATATTATTTAATTTATATTAAATCAGGTATTAATTACTTTTTTAGATTAAATAAAATGAATATTTAATTATGACATTTGAAAATAAAACTAAAGTTATGAATAAACTTGTATTATTCCATGAATTGTTCTGTTGCAAAATTCCCTCTACTCTTATCCTATGTGAAAATAAGAGGTTGATGAGAAATTGAGAACTAACACCCTTTTAGTAACTCATAATGAGGTTATGTATCTTTTTGCCATCCATTTAATCCACCCTCCAATTTTTTTAATTTTTTAACAGTTCAATAACTGATCGGGTGTGTTGTGCTTCAATCGTTGACGTAGAGTTCGAAACTTGAAAATTATTCTCATCATCTATCCACATGAATATTGGGTTCTAGGACAGCAATGGAAGCTAAAAAAAGCCAATCACATACTGATTTATTAAAAATTTGATAATTATCATATATAGTGACAAAATTGAAATATCATATTGTAAAGGAAGAAACGTTTATGACGCTAATTTGCCATCTATAACTAACTCATTTGATAACTATTTGTACAATCAACTCAAGGAAAAAGAATTGATGCACAATGGTATAACAAGTAAGGTTATTTATAAATATTTCATAGTCAAAGTTGGTCATGACATAAAGGAAAGATTGTTTTTACTATGATGTGATCTCAATTAATATGTAGAGATCAAACAATAATTACGCATCTCTATTCAAGTTTATCTTATAGTCTTGCCTCATATCATCTATAGCAAATCCACTACCTTGATTTTGTGACAGATAAATAATGTTGAGATATGATGAGATACTTTTTGCTAATTAATCAAGGCAAAAACTTGTGTGCACGGGGGTACGGATCTTAGATCCGTGCCCCCGACCCGACCCGGCGCGTGGGCCGTCTCCACGCACCCCCACGCGCCCCTAATCAAGCTGGTGTGCGTCCACACACACCTGATTACCTAGTTGATGATTCAGTGATGGGTATTACATGTATACCTTATAGATATTACGCATATACCCTATAAGTATTACACTTATATTTCTTGAGATTTAATGATAGGTATCATGTGTTTACTCTATAGGTATTACATGTATACTCTATAGGTATTACAAACTTACTTAATTAAGGTATTGATTTTTTGTTATGTTCTTTGTTCTATAGGTATTACATATATACTCTTAAGGTATTACATGTATACTCTTAAGGTATCATGTGTTCATTTAATAAAGGTATGCATTATTTGTTTTTACTTTTGTGTAGGTATCACATGTTTACTCTATAGGTATCACATGTATACTCTATAGGTATTACAAACTAACTCAATTAAAGTATGAATTATTTGTTCGAATTTTTGTTTTATAGGTATCATATGTGTACTCTATAGGTATTACATATTTACTCTATAGGTATTACATTACTGTATGGTGAGTTTAATATTTCTAAACAATAAAATAGCGATTTATATCATATTCTTCCTCTTTTTTTTTTTTCTGCAAATTGCAGAATTCATATGAATTATTATCACATAAACATTGTGCAAAGAAACCCTAGAGCAAACTCATACAATTATCCTCTGCAAAATCAGAGGAGGAGGAGGAGGAGGAGGAGAGGAAGGAGAGGAGGAAGAAGAAGAGGAGGAAGAGGATCGAGGAAGAAGAAGAAGAAGAAGAAGAAGAAGAGGAGGAGGAGGAGGAGGAGGAGAAAGAGGATCGGAGAAGAAGAAGAGGAGGAGGAGGAGGAGGAGGAGGAGGAGGAAGAGGATCGGAGAAGAAGAAGAAGAAGAAGAAGAAGAGGATCGGAGAAGAAGAGGAAGAGGAGGAGGAGGACGAGGATCGGAGAAGAAGAAGATGGAAAAAATAGAGAAAAAAAAAAGAATATATATATATAATTCGGGTCGGGTTTGGGGTACGGATCCTGGATCCGTACCCCGCGGGCACCCAAGTCCTACTCATTAATCAATTGTTATATTATGTTGAAACGTGAAAATTCCCAACATCAAATTGGAGAAAAATGAGAGCTAAGGAAACCGGTGAGAGGAAATGTAAAAGAATAGAATTTCATTTTGTTGGAGAGAATGGTGAGTGGATAACTTGGAAGAGAAGTTCTTCGTCTTTTCAATTTATTTTAGGTTATAAAGTATAAAAATCATTTATTTCCTATAAACACTAGTTACAGGAAGACTTACGGCCCATAGGGTTCATGTATTATTAAGCACCAATCCTTCTTAGGTATATCCACATCAACATCTCCTCCTAGTGTGGTCAAACAGATCCAGTAACGAAGATGGTTGGTCATACCTCGGTATGTCTAACTTCTTTCTTTGACTCATCATGTCAGCACATCTGAATTCTTTCCTTGACTCACCTCATCCACACCTATGACTTCATTCTTTGACTCAGCACGTCTCAATTCTTCTTTTGACTCATCAAGTTAGAACGTTTGACTTTTCTTCGTTGTCTTCTAGGTCAGCACAGTGACCTAATTTGACTTGTTTTAAATGATCTTTCATAATTCTTCTGTTGTAACATATCAACATCACATTACCATCCATTGTAAGATCTCAGGAGTTTATTCTATGATCTTGTCTAATCTCAATTCTTACTATTTTTCCGTCCAAATGTGATTTGATATTTTTGTTTTATATTAACTTTTTAATGTTTCATATTATTATCATATTCAATATATTTCAAGTTGTCTACAGTGTTAATATCTCAAACGTCGTAAATTAAATTTTGATATAACAAATAACAAATTTAGTAATGTCCATGAAAAGTAGATATTAAATACTTACAATTTCTTCCCCTTTTTGAAAAATGAAACATGGCTAATTATATGGTCAAAACCATATTTCCCTAAATCAAATTTCCAACAATTTTTACAATTCACTTTATTATTGCATTTTGATGAATAACAAATTGTTTCCAAATCAAAAAAAAAAAAATTTAAAAAAAATTATGAACTTGCATCTCTATTGATGAGTCCAATAGAGGAAATGTAAAAGAGAAGCACAAACACATTGAACTTCAACACAACACTTAGAGAAAAAACATATGCTCCATTACCAAATTACAATAAACAAGTCAGTACAAGATAATATGGCATACAAACTCAAACCATAACTTGAATAGCTATTACATGTTTAGCTCATATACATTCCACTTGTGGTGATAATCGTTTGACCTAAGGAAACTCACCGTCTCCGGGAGGCGGAGAAGGAGAAGGTTCTGGAATGTAAGGCATGAGAGGAGTGCCATGCTGGATAGGACCAGGTCTTATGGAAGCTGTAGAACTTGGAATCAGATCAATCGGGCGGTAATCTTCCAAGTTAACACCTCTTGTTTCGTCTTCATCTTTCCTAGGAGATTCTGTGTTTCCCTACAAATTGATTAATGAAGAACAAAAGCA
Organism: Scutellaria baicalensis; assembly: GCA_005771605.1. Classification (NCBI taxonomy): domain Eukaryota; kingdom Viridiplantae; phylum Streptophyta; class Magnoliopsida; order Lamiales; family Lamiaceae; genus Scutellaria; species Scutellaria baicalensis. The sequence goes on along the minus strand of CM016728.1, from coordinate 8,682,907 downwards.
TAGTTCGTTTGGTGTTAGCATACGAACAAAAGTTTACTTCATGACCTCCTTTATTTCGACATTGATGTTCTCACCATAGGTATATCAAAGATTAGATAGATATTAATTCGAGTAAATTATGTACCTTTAGCTTCCTTCCTTTTACGACCAATGTCATTGCAATCCTGCGTCCTGCTGAAAACATACCTGCAACGAGCCCGTAAAGCATACACAAGAGACATTATTGAATGAAATCACTAAGCCAAGTTAATATCGAGTTTTTTTCTGCATAAGGGTAGACAAAATGCAGTACGTCCTTAATTTCAGTATGAAGTCAGCCTTAAACTACATAGCAATGAGTCTATTCTAGTCTTAGCTTCGAGTTTTCAACGAGAGACGATATGATACTCCCGGATAATTATATCGCGACATTGTTTCTTATAAGGTGAGAGAAGAGAAAAAACACAATAGAAATTGAACCCTGTCTTGAGGTTAATATCATGTTTCTCTGCTAATAACTTCTGGAAAAACAGGGCATCCAAAATAATTAGCAAGTAAAAGTTATCTTCAATGCTTGATCAACTTAATTAGATCTTTCAAGATTGGCATATACGAAGCATCAATGTGAGAAGTGAAAGAACGTACGGGTGCACAAATGGGTTTAAAAATCATCATTTTATTCGTTACATGTGCCAACGATATTGATTCGAATACAAGCACCATAGAACTGAAGCACTCCAGAGCCTCAATCAAGTGAAGTGGTAGAGTTCTTTACTCTTCGTTGTTTACAAAAAATTAGCATACAGAGAAAGTTTTCGTGCTGAATAACAAGTACGTCGTTTACATTGAACACAAACGCACGCAATTCAGAAGCATCAATTGACGTATAAAATACCATAACTCACCATTGATGGAAGCTAATACTAATGGAACAGGCCCTGGTAATGAAGCAACATAAAAATCTCTTGAACCTTTTGTTAAAGAAAAATAGTTAAGACCAAAATCTTGCTTCTAAATATCATGAATCTATGAAGAAGCCATAGCATCATAGGAACTTCAATTAAGCCCAGAATAGGTTGGTTTAGGCTACATTTCTCCTTTCATCGAACCATTTAACAAAACAAAACAAATTATGAGGTACATTGGGCTCCATATCTAGTAAAAGATTTCAATAATCAACACAACTAAAATCTGGGTACAGATTTAGAACCATATAAATTGAGAACCTTTCAGATATTTCAGCATTATGTGCACAAATCTCAGTTAAAAATAATTCAAGAACCCTATGTAAAGATGAAGTTAGCATGATAGTCCAAAACCAAAATTTTCCTCCATGATTGTCTGCATACTTACCATATTCACAAATCTTACACTTCACACACACAAAAAGGCATGTTCTTAGAGAGAGAGAGAGAGAGAGAGAGAGAGAGAGAGCGGCTCACCTGGATTCAAGGATGTGTTTCCATTGCTGGAAAAAGAAAGGTACACAAAAGCAGCTGTTCCAATCAACAAGAACATCAACAAGAAGCCAAAACCCTTCATTATTACCCGAAAAAACCAACAACCCTTATTTTCTGGGAAATCAAACAACCCTTTCAAAACCCTCTCTTTGTCCTAAAAGTTCTGGTCTAGTTGTATATAAGCATAAAGAAAGTAGAAAATGAGAAAAGATGGAGATGAGAGAGTAATTACAATGGAGTTAAAAAGAGTAATTGCAAGGTGTAGTTGCTGTTGTTGAAGAAATTGGGAAAGAATGAATGGAAGAGAAATAAATGCAAGAAAGTTGCAGTGGAATGCGAGCCATTAAAACCCCATAACAGACAACACTCTATTTTATAGCTTATGCTGCTTATATCACTATCTCTCTCATTTCTATGTCTTTGTTAGTTTCCCCATTTTTCTTTTCTTGATTTGTGGGGTTATGGTGTGTACACCCACCAATTCAATTCCTCTAATACTCAAAATTAAAAACTTTGTTTGGAGAAAGACTAAAAACGTTTTGTCATCCTAACTATATCCGATTTTATATTTTTTATATAATTTTTGAAATATTGTGTTTTATCGTATGAACTTCTAATTTAATGCAATTTATAGTCTTAAACAAATCATACTCGTTGATTTAGGACACATGTATGACTACAATTTGTTTAATACCATAAAATGCACAAAATTTAAAGTTCATACGGCAAAGTGCAACATTTCAAAATTTATACGAAAAAGTGTAAAATCATGCATAATTTAAATGAAAAAGGGTTTTTATCCCTTATTCAAAATTACTTGGTTTTAATGGGATGTATAGGTATAAATTTTAATAGAGGAAATCTTGTATGTATTTGGAACTAGCATGAGTCTAATACTAGAAAGAGGATAAACGAGGAAGAAATTGAGTACACACTCAAAGATCTCTCGCTCTAAGAAATCCACAAAGAAATTAGAGGAAAACGAGGCAAAAGAATTGGCTTACTAAAACACTACAATAGTATGGCTATTTAGAGGAGTCAATATATGATTCTATATAATTAAGTAATCACACTTCACTCTTCAACTTCTTAGCTTTAAAGGGAGACTCTACAACTACAAGTCTACAATTAGTCTGACATATTTTGATAAATTTGCCACCTCTCACAAGAAAAAGACATAATTTACTCTAGAAAATTTCAAATGTTTCCCGTTTGGGTCATTAGAAACTAGACTCATTGGCTTCAAATCTATGTATATCAATCAACCCAATAATGTCCAAACAAAAATAGTTTATTGCTTAAACCCCGACCCAACCGTTAGACTCTTTTGTTGGGTCGTTTCTTTTGATCATATGAGATGTGTTCTTCCTTGGATTGAAACTGCTTCAACATAACACTAAGTTCATTGTAACGATATTAGTCGAATGGTTGCTCGTTAGGTCAGTTGACATTCGATAGGGTGTATAATATAATCAACCTGACACTCAACACTACAACGCTTTAATATATTGTATCTAATTTTATCACAACATCATATATTATTAATGGTAATATATGGTGGAAGTACTTGTGAAATAAAATATAACATGGAGGATAAAAAAATCCAAATTGAGATGAATTGGGAAGAGGCTGGATGGATAAATAATAAGGATATATATACAGAAATTTCATTGTTGTCTCTCTCTTCTTTTTTCTTTTTCTAAGTTGACTGTCATTGTACAACTTCTAATTACATCAGTCCTGGTTTGAAATATTTCATTCTCATTTTTTTATTTCCAGATTTTAGACTAAAGAAAAAAACTAAATGAATAATTATGAAATACACACACCATTAGTATAGACTAGGTTTGAACCCATGCGATGCACGTGATTTATTTAATACTTATCTTATTTTTATGTTAAAATAATTTTTTTTATATGTTAACAGATTTTTTTATAAGTGTGACATTTTCTATTTATCCTTAAAATAATATTCCTTATTGTTCTTTTTTTTTTTTCATTTGTTCTTTAGCACAAACTTGTTAATATGATTTTTTTATATGTGTTTTAACTGTAACATTAAGAATTTTCATATCTTTCTATAAAAGGTGTAGAATACATCTCATTTTTATGGCTCGAAGACATCTATTTTGTTCAAATTTTATCTTTAATTGCACTCATTAATTGCTTTACATATTGGGTTCCTTTGTAAATTTTTTTTGTTGTTTTGTTTTTATTAACTTTAACCAATTGTTATATTTGTTGTTATAAAGTTTTAATATAATTTCCCAATTGTTTAAGGGTGTTTCGACTGGATGTGCACATCTGGATTTTGGATGACCAATATCCTAATTGTGTTATTTATTTTGTTAAATTCTATAATTCTAATTTTTTTCTACTTTATCCATTTTCTTGAAATTTTAAAAACATTTGTTTTTTCATCAAAATAAAATAATAGGACATCATCTATTTTTCCTATAGTTCCTAATTATAATCTTAATTTATAAAATCTCTTAACAAACCCAAACTTATTAAATTCCATCATTTTCACAATCCACTTTCAAACTTGTAAAATCTACTTATGTCTCAACCCAAACATATCCTAATTTTTTTAGTACCTATTTTTGTTAATGTCAGAGTTTGAACTATCCTAAATGCTCTTTTTGTAAAATATTAGTAATTTCAATATTTCCATATTATCTTTTTTTTCTTGAATCCTACAAATAAATTTCTTTCTAAAGTTATTTTTTAATCTGAACTATCCTAAATGTTCTTTTATAAGGTATTACTATCTTCAAACATCTTTTTTATTTATTTCTTTTAATTCAATGAAAAATAGTAGTATATTTACTCTTCAAATTTTGTTTTTTGTTTTTTGTTCATATAGTGAAAAACAATACAACATTAGCAAACATTAGTAACTTACATATTTATTTTTTGTTGAGTAGTGAGGTGAGTATTTAATTGATATTAATTTTTTTATATTTGACAAATAAAATATGTTTTAAGAAAGGACACTTGGCATGCTTGTAGAGCTCCAAGTGTCATCACTTGAGAGTGTCAAACCACACTTTTATATATAATAACTAGGTTTGAACCCATGCAAGGGTTTTATTTAATACTTATCTTATTTTTTATTTTATAATTAGTGTTTATTGTTATATGATAGTAAATTTTTACATAAGTGTGATATTTTTTCTTTATTCTTAAAATAATATTTCTTAGGGTCCATTTGAATATGTGGATTTGAGAAGAGATTTGAAATCCTTGGTAGCAAATCCACTGATAGTGTTGAGTTGGATGTGAATTTAAAATCCATAGTTTTCATTTTAAACTAATTTTAGAGTCATTTTGGTGGATTTCAAAATCCACCCAAACTGAAAGGATTTGAAATCCACTCATTTCAAATTCTGGATTTGAAATAACTCTATCCAAACGGAGCCTTATTGTTTTCTTTAATAATTTTTTTCATTTATTCTTTAACACAAAATTGTTAATATATAGTTCTTAATGTGTGTTTTAATTATTGCATTAGGTATTTTCATATATTTATGTAAAAAGTATATAATATATCATTTTTCACAAAAACTTTTATGCATCAGGTGCATGGATCCTAGATCCATGCACCCGACTCGACCCGCGCGTGTACGCGCTTCCACGCGCGTCTGACGCGCCCTCACGCGCTCCCACGCGCCTCGGCGGATGCGCACCTTTAGGTTACGTTAAGGATACCTTTCAGTTATGTTAAGGATACCTTTAAGTTATGGTAAGGATACCTTTCAGGGATACATTTCAGTTATGTTAAGGATACCTTTAAGTTATGGTAAGGATACCTTTCAGTTATGTTAAGAATACCTTTGAAATCCTGATTCCAGGTTACATGTCATGTTATGTTAAGAATACTTTTTAGTTATGTTAAGCATACATTTAGGTTATGTTAAGGATACATTTAGTTATGTTAAGAATACCTTTTGGTTATATTAAGCATACCTTTAGGTTATGTTAAGAATACCTTTAAGTGATGTTAAGGATACCTTTGAAATCGTGATTCCAGGTTACATACCATGTTATGTTAAGAATACCTTTTAGTTATGTTAAGCATACCTTTAGGTTATGTTAAGGATACCTTTAATTATTTTAAGAATACCTTTTGATTATATTAAACATACTTTTAGGTATATTAAGGATACCTTTAGGTTATGTTAAGAATACTTTTATGTTATGTTAGAGATACCTTTGTGTACAAAATGTGTAACACAACTACCTTATGGATAAGGTATCTCTAACATAACATAAAAGTATCCTTAACATAACATAAATGTATGCCTGACCTAAATTAAATGTATGAAATTTGGGCGCAAAGGTATCCTTAACATAACCTAAAGGTATCTCTATACATTACCTAAAGGTATTCTTAACATAACCTAAAGGTATGTCTAACTTAACGTAAAGGTATGAAATCTGGGCATAATGGTATCATTAAGGTAATCTAAAGGTATTCTTACGCATTACATAAAGGTATTCTTACGCATAACTAAAAGTCATGACTAAAATTGAAAAAAAAACAAGCGCGAAAAAAAAAAAAAAAGAAGAAGCGGGTCGGATTACCCGGATCCGACCCGGGTGCATGGATCTAAGATCCATGCACCTGATGTACAAGAGACTTACTCATCATTTTTATCGCTTGAAAACATCTGTTTTGTTCAATGTTTGTCCTAAGTGCACTCATTATTAGCTTTATGTATTGGTTTATTTTGTAATTGTGTTCTTTTTGTGATCTTTTTATTAGCCTTAACAAATTGTTACATATTTTAATATTTTAATACAATTTCTCGATTGTTTAAGGGGGTGGTTGGACTGAATGTGCACATTTGGATTTTGGATTACCAATATCCGAATCATGTTATTTGTTTGCAGAATCTTATAACTTTTTTTTTTTTTTGTCTACTTCGTCCACTTTTTACAATTTAAACTGAAAATATTAGCTCTTTTTTTAAAGATAAAATAACAGTACATCATCTATTTTTCTTATAATTCCTTATATGATGACATATTAATTGTAATACTACTTTTTAAAATCTCTAAACAAACATAAAATTATCAAATTTCATCCTTTTTATAACTCACTTTCATACTTGCCAAATTTACATATGTTTTAACCTGAACATAAATTTTAAGCACCTATTTTTCGCTAATGTCATTAATAATATTGTTTTAGAGTTTAAACACAATTTCAAAGTACATGACATTACCGAACTAATGTTTGCACATTGTTGCTTACTTTTTTTTTTGCCAATTTGAAATGTTGGTCAAAAACAATAATTCAATTGATAATACAATATTAGCAAGCACTTGTAACTTACATATTTATTTATTTTCCAAGCAATTATTTTTTTATAATACCCTTTAAAATTTCTAAACAAACACAAAATTATCAAATTGCATGCATTTTCATTATCTAATGTCAAATATATTTCAGTCTCACATATCTTAAGGTTTTTTTTAACACCTATTTTTTGATAATGTCATTAGCAATATGTTTCATAGTTTAAATTACAATTTTAAAGTACATTATTTTATTTCATGTCTGACATTACCGAATTCTAATATTTATGTGTTATTTTTTTCTTGAATCCTCTAAATAATTTTTTCTCTGAAGGTTTTTATTTTTTTGAGTTTGAACTACTTGAATGTTCTTTTGTAAAATATTATTAGCACCTTCAAATATTTTTTATTTATTTATTTTAATTCCTTACAAAGTAGTAGGAGAATTACACTTCAAATTTTGTTTTATTTTTTTGAAATTGAAATGTTGGACAAAAACAATTATTCAAGTTTGACACCAAATATTTCATGTAAAACAAAAAAGAAAAAAAACAATACAACATTAATAAACATTTTGTAACTTACTTATTAAATTTTTCCAAGCACTTTATTATTGTAGGACGTGTATTAATAATTGATAATTTTTAAGGAATGACACTTGGCAACATTGTAAAATGTCACTTGTCAAACACTTGAAGGTGACATTTGGCAACATTATAAAGTGCCACTTATCAAACACTTAGAGTGCAAACCACACTTTTATATATATAATTTCCAGCATACTTCAAAACTTGCATGAAAGGGTTTCATTAATGCAAAACATTAACTCAATCAAACAAACATTAATGGCCATGATTGGTGTTAGAAAACAACAATTAAACCAATAAGTTAAATAATTGTAATTGAAAGATGCTTGAAATGATTTAATACACTAATAAGGGTGAATTTAGGTGTATGACAAATGAAGAACATATAATTAATGAATTAATTAATCAATTAAGCAGGAGGAGAGCAAATGAAAAGTGGGGAAGCCCATTGAGACAAGTCCCATTGGATCTGGTATTTTGCCCCGAACCCGACCCGGATCCGGATAGGTCCACCTCGTTTCTCTTTAGCATTTCCCACAACACCTGCACATCCTCGTACTCGCATTTCCTTACATCTTGTTGAAGTTTTACGTGCTCTGTAAAACAATATTTCAACTACTTTTCTATCAATTTCATTTCCATATATATATATATATATTGTGTCATCCAACATTAATACACACAATCCATGATCTTCCGTTGAGTATATCGTGTGGGTATTGCAAAATATGCCCTCCCCATCCCAATTATATAGGCTTGTGTTTCTTTTTTTTTTTGGATGTTCCAAATATGTAGTCCATTTATTATGTATGGTAAAACTTATTCAAGGTTTTTACTAATATATCAGTCTGCATCTTTTATTACATGTGGTGTTACATCTCGTGTTACATAACATTTAATATATGTCACATATTAATTAATGATGTTATTGAATACACCGGCGTGTGGTGATTGATTTGAAATATGAGATGTAACACCAAATGTAATAGAACATATCTCTCCCTAATATACACCTATTAATTAGTGAAAAGATTTTTTGAATAAAATTGTACCGTTTGAATAAAGATTGACATAAAAAAGTATAAAGATGAGTTATGAATTAACTAAAATAGTTTACATATACACTAAGAGATATTATAAGTTTGACAGAAACTTATATACCCCTGGGACACATAAGGGCACAAATTTAGGTGTTATATATATGCTCTTCAGGTGTTATATATATATATATATATATACACTATATGTGTTATGTTGTTTGGTGTTATACATATACTCTACATGTATCATATGTATATAAGAGTACACATGTGATACCTGAAGAGTATACACATGATACCTATAGAGTATATATTTAACACCATATGATAATTAATTTGAGGGTACCGTACCCCGGGCACACAAGTGTCACTCTATAAGTTTAACATGTGCAGTATAAGTTTTTGTTTAAATTCAAAACAAGCAAATGTTTCCTTGATGTTATTTTTTAAATATAAGAATTTTTTCTTTCTTATAATTTTCTTGAAATCAAACAAGATGGTTTTTCTGAATCTTTTCTTTAATTAACTGATTGGTACGAGTTAATAATTGAGTAAATAATCAAGAGATGGAGACAAAAAATCAGATCCCATGCAACATCTCCAACTTCTTCATAATATATATATATATATATATGAGAGAGAGAGAGGGTCAGAGAGAGAGAGAGGGACCTGCATTCTTAGAAAGACCAATTTTTTTGGAGATTTTGGCCCAAACTTTTCTCATGGGAGTCATCATTTTGTCCCAGTACTTCATTTTCATCTACCAATCAACAATAATTCTGGATGGATATCCAATATTCAATCAACCCATTTAATATGAGACAAGAAAAATCACATTCCCTACAAAATAAACAATAAATATAAAAATGAGTTTCCTAAAATATCAAGAAATAGACAATATTATGTACATATTTATAGGAACTTGATTTTTTTCTTTCAAAAAATTATACACGCACGAAGTTGTGTATGTGTGTGTAGAACATACCTGTTAAAACAAAGGAAGAGATTTGAGATTTGGGGGTAGAAGAAGAAGACAACAAAAATCTTGTTGCTTTTATTACCTAATAAATATTTGTCTGAAAATATTAATTATTACTGTTTATTTGGTTCTCCTATAAATGAGGAGAAAAGAAGGGAAAATAAATTATTATCTCTGCAAATTAAATCTTGTATCTCTACATATTAATATACAATGAATGACTGAAGTATCTCGAGATTGTTAGATTATTTGGTAATCTTAACTGATAATTTTCATTAATTAATTTCCGCCGCAGAGGATAATTGCGCCTTTGAATTAATTAATCCCATAACTGATAATTTTCTCTCTATCTTTAATATTCTATATCTTTAGTTACTGTTAAAAGAATACTCATCTAGAGTTGTGTTATAGATTAGTTAATATAAAGAATCTTAAAATGTTCACGTGAACAACTTTTATAATAATTTCACTATTGATTTATAATAATTTCATTTCCTGATTATATGAAAAAGGGTTAATTACAAATAATCATTCAAACTATACATGTTTTTACAGTTAGTTATCTAAACTTTTTTTATTACAACTAGCTATCTCATCTTTGTGTGGGTTGCAAACAACCATCTAAGATCATTATTAACACAATTTCCAACCAAATCAAATCATGTGCGAGACACAACCTATACTTATGAGTGTTTTTTTTTTTTTTCATTTTATGTTCAACTTAGAGAAAATAAATAGGATTTCTACTTTTAAATCATAAACTTGAATATTCTCTCTCAATTTTGTTGAGTATAAACGAGTTGGACAATAGGAAGAGGTAATCATAAATGAACTTGAGTAAGTCTCTTGTGAATCAGGTGCATGGATCTTAGATCCATGCACCCGGGTCGGATCCGGGTCGGGGGGACCGCACCCTTTTTTTTTTTTTTTTTTTTCGCTCATGATTTTTGAAAAAAATTCACATACCAATAGTATATGTTAGACATACCTTTACGTTATGCTAGACATACCTTTAAGCTATGTTAAACATACCAGTCCGCCCAGATTCCATGTCTTATCTTTTTTTGGCTTGATTTTTGAATTTTGGCACATACCACTACGTTATGTTAAGCATACCTTTACGTTGTGTCAGACATACCTTTATGTATACTTAAACATACCTTTGTATATGTTAGACATACCATTATATATAGTTAAGCATACCTTTATATATGTTAGACATACCTTTGTATATAGTTAGACCTACCTACACATGGTTGGTCTAACTATACACAAAGGTTGGTTTAACTATACACAAAGGTTGGTCTATTTGAGCGAATTTTGGATGAGCTTCAGGACAATCTCCAGCGCGTGGGAGCGCGTGCATGCGCGTGGAAGGCGCGTTTTGGGCGCGTTTTTGACGCGTGAACGGGTCGGGTCAGGTGCATGGATCATAGATCCATGCACCTGACTCATAAAAGTTTTTGCCAATGAACTTTGTTTTTGTTGCCGAACAACTAAAATAAACACATCATGGACTTTTGGAAAAAGATTTTTGGGCTTGTGAAAAGTATAGAGTATGTTCTATAATCCATAATTTTTATTTCACGTACCTAATTTCAATTGAAAATCCTTAATTTAGTTTCAAAATCCCTAATTTATTTTCGAAACTCCTATGCTAGAAACTACAATATTTATAATTTCCCTATTATATGATAGGAATTACATATCTATAATTTATTTTTGAAATCCCTATTTTCTTAGTAATTTATTTTTGAAATTCCTATTATTTCCCTTTGTTTTTTTATCATCCGGTTTTCTCCTTTTTGTACACCCGATACTCTTTTCCCTTATCTCCTCTTTGTACACCCTATAATTTTTTCCCTAACATAGTTTTTTTCCCACTGGCTTTTGCTATGTCAGGGTTTTAAGGAGGTTGATCTTTCATTTTTAGCTTTTTTTTCTTGCGTTGTATAAACTTTTTTTTTTTATTGAAGAAAACATTGCTCATTTTGACGTATACTTGTGGTACATCCAAATAAATTTTAATATTTGTCTTGATTTTTTTTATTTTCCCTAATTAAACATTAAATGATAGGAATAGCCTCATAAGTATAGGGTGTGCCTCATAAGTGATTTGATTTGACTAAAAAATGATGTTTCGATAGTCTTAGATGGTTATTTGTAACTCTTACAAATGTGAGATGGTTAGTTGCAAGAAAAAAAATTAGGTAGTTAAATGCAAAAATGAGTATAGTTTGGATGGTTATTTATAATTAACCCTATAAATATTTATAGGGTTAACAGTGGACACATATTAAATGTGTAGTAAGTCTTTTGTGAGACCGTCTCACGGATCTTTTTTCGTGAGATGGGTCAACCCATAACCCACACTTAGCAATTCATATGAAAGTTTGTGGATATGGATTCAATTCATGGGTGATAAGGATCCGTCTCACGAAAACTATCCGTGAGACCGTCTCACATGAATTTTTGCGTTAAATGTGTTCATGATTGATAGGATAGTAAGAATATAATAATATATGTTTATTTGAATGCCAAGTAATAAAAAAGGTGCACTTTGGTTTGTCTAATTGACATTGACTATCAATAGTCCTTTTACCCTATCCACAATAACCATATTAATATGTGTCCATTGACGTATTAAATATTCAATAGACCAATTAATTTCACTTTTCATACAACAAGAAGATGAAATTATTACAAACATATTAAGACCTGTCCGGTATTTTAGCGTTTTCATGACCATCAATAACCTCAAATTTTAGTTGATTACCCCTAGTCAGTTTTAAATAATCTTATATTAATTTTCCTCCATTTTCACAGCATATGCTCTATCACACTATGCAATTAGTGTAGACTAATAATTTTGATTCATTCTTATTCCCCCTGGGTCTACTTATATTAAAGATTAACAGTTTCCAACTATATAATTATAAATTGAAATCTTTTTTAAGATCTAATAAAAGATGAATATGGCTTGCTTAGTTACTGGTAAGCATACATGAGAAATCTACCCAAAAATGAATCAAATAAATAAATAAATAATGAAATGACAGTCTAGAGACATGAAGAGACAATTCAGAATTACAATCATGGATCAGAATACTATTTATCTCTTGCTGAAATTCTGAAGGTCTCTTACCACTTTGGTGTAGTCTGAGAAATCGAACTAAAGTGATCTCGACTCGTTATGAAAGGACAAAATAGGAAAACTAAGTTAATCTTCTCCATCTTCATTTTGGCGTAACAACACATGAATGCAGAGATAATTACTCAACTGGGAACAGCTCCTTTTAGGCTTGCCATGTATGTCAAATATATGGTCCACAAGTACGAAAACGAGCTATTCAACAGTGGCTACAAATGTCAAGAGTAACAATATTATGATCATGTAAGAATCTATATTCAGGGGGAAAAACGAAGAAGAGACTGTCAATAAATTGTAACATCATGATAACATGAGAAAAAGACCTTTGAAGCTTTCTGCATCATTTTTACCTATGCATTATAAACTATGCTAGTGCATTGATCATCAAGTTGTAGAAAATGAGACGTTAAAGTACCTGTAGATGGACGGGGATGATTTTGTATGTTAAGAAGTCGCACAGAGGCCAGTACATAAGACCATTTCGCAGGGTAGGAATCAGGTCCCGCTTCAATCTTGCAGCAATCTCATTCCCACTTTCTCCTGAATTTGGCAAAGGAATATTATCTCAAACATCAAATGAACACACACAAAGGGTGCAAGTGATGAAGCAGAATATCTAAAGCTAGCATTAAAGGCCTATCTAAGCAATCTTGTATATCTGGCCTCAAAAAATTCTTAAGTAGAGATTGAAGAAGATGGCATTGTTATCAAAGCTGAAAAATCCTACATTCATGGGAAACCTTGTCTATTGAAGAGAAGTTCATCACTCTGCAGATGGGTTATGATTTTTGTTTATTTTTAATTCCTGAAGCAAAATCAGTAAGGTATTTGCTAATAAACCATGCATTGTAGAGGATAAAAAAGAGGATCAGAACTTAAGTACACCGGTAATTTAGGTTTAACCGTTTAAGCAGAATATATGCAAATCAGATCGGTGGTGAAAAATAACCGGCTGCTATTAGTGTTATTTTATTCAAGGCTAGAGGTTCATTACTCTTGTCTTTTCTTCAAGTTCCTTCTATTCTGTTCAATGTAGCCTTTCCATCTTTATCTGTCACTCTTTATCATGAGTTATGTCAACCTCAACAAACTATTTCATTGATGAATCACTTGGTCATTCCATTTCAGAAAAAAAAAAAAAACTATGATAACAGTTATTTGCCTTTTCTTTTATATGGTGCAGGATAACATTTCCATCCCTTTGCTGCTTTTAAGGCTTAGCACACTTGAGCAAAGTATCAAGTCTAAATCATTCTTGGACATCACATGAATATAATAGTTTCAGGAAACTAAGAACGTAAGGAAATGGGACAGTATTTAGATAAGGAATACAATAATCATGTGTCAAAATATGACAAGACAATTAGGCAGGGTAAGCAATTTCAAGTTCAAGGCCAGCAAACTAAACTTAGCACATCATATGATGGCAATTCATGAAGGTATTCTCATTAACTTTTCTATAGCTTGTTTACAGCTAGGATATTCCACTTAATTAGGAAATTTTCATAGAATAAGGCGGACAAAGAACAAACTACAACTTACTCAGAAGTTTTATGGAAAAGGAGACAATTTCAGATAATAACTTCACAAGCAATAACCCTTTTCTTTGAGTAGGTATGGACAGATAGCACTTAATTCTTCCTATTTGGTTTCATGGATGGCAGCATAAAAACCAAGATCTTCAGTGTCAAAGGATATTCACATAAAATCAGGTCATCTTCTGTATTAATTTATTTCAGCCGTGCATTACTTTTACAGGCATTGCATTTGATACCTCAGATTTGTATGCCCATAAGATTTTCTTTCATCAAAGAATACATGGAACTGCAGCTAAAGCACTATGGTATAAGCATTTTACTAAGACTAAGAGTGCAGTACTTGAAATTTAGAAGGGATAGCAAATCATGCATGCAGATATCGACCATAAGATGATTGAGAAACAAGTTTCCAATCTGAAGAGCATGAAGAGTAATAGACCTTGAAGAGCTGCATTGTAAGAGAAGAAAACTCCATTGACCATTGGCCCAAACATAAGCTGCCCCATTGCTAGTTTCTTAAAGGTACTCGTCATATCTCGCTTTGGTAATACTCTTGCCACAAAATTAAACCAATTATGCTGTGCTGGACCTAAGAAAACCAGTCCAAATGCAGCCATCCTCAAGGTCCTTACTGGATCCCATTTATCATGTGGCTCCATTGTGATTACCTGATCAATTTCAAAAAACAACTTAAAATATCAAAGTGCAGAACATAGAAACAACACCTATTCTCATTCCAACCAAAGAAAAGATAAAATAAACATCACAGCAACCAATGGTATATTAGGATTCAGTAAAAACTTTAAGGTGTAGTCTTGTAAATTTGGGATTGCAATAACAAAATCTCATGTTCCATAAAACAAATTTAGTGCACAGAAACGTCTACATATTTGGTTCTCGGGGTGAGAATTTCAAAGCTTAACCATATATCCAATCATCAAAACACCCGATCCCGAAAATAGTCGCTGGTTCAGATTTTCCACTTAAAAAACATGTGGGTCACAGAGATGCAATGGACTCATGAATACCTAAACTAGCTCGCTTGGTGAGCCTTGTGTTTTAGCGTTTTGAATATGGACGGCTGGTCAACTATTATTATATAGATATATCTGTAATGCACTGTTTACATATCTATGTCATATATGTCTGCATATATGTGAAAACAATATAGTACCATAAGTTCAAATCTAAAGCTTAAATAGAATACTACCTGAAGGTGCAGACTTTCTACGTTATTAGAAGTAAGATAACAGGTCTACATTTCTAACTAAAACATGGGCATAAAGTTTTGCACATGTTAATAGCACTATTTCTCATGTTTAGATTTTACCTTATTAAACTTAAAGTAGAAACTGAATTCAAAGTTAAGTGATGGGACTATAGAAAACTCATGGAGTAGAATCATCAGTAACAGTAACCCTGCCCTTTTTCCTGTCATCCCTAATGAAAACTAATGGTGAAAAAAAAGGGAAAAAGGAAAAGGCAAAGAAAATATATTTCATACCCAATTCAAAACCTTAATTCATCTTCCTACTTTCACGACAGCGAAAACCTCAATTGGAAGAGTTAAGATTTTGAAATGGTCTCCCCAATTACAAGTGCCACTTCTTTTCTCCATATGGTGCCAAAATGATGTGGAAAATGACTGTTTTTTTTTTTTTACTACTTTTGCAATTAGAGAACCTGTATCTTTTTCATCCTCTTTGGGGTTACTTATAGAGCTACAACCACACTTAACATGGCATGCCAAACAGGCTGGGTTCTTTTTAGTTGTTATGTAACAAATGTTACATTAATTAGGCTCTTAGGACCAACCCCAACTAAATAACTACTCTAAGATGGGCCCCGCGCATGGTATGATGACTGGCCCCCCACTCTCAATCTTGGTGTTTGCCTTCCTCCACTCTAGATGGGATAGGCAAGGAATTAGGGATTTCCATTTCGAGGTTTATTGTTGAATTATAATCGCAGATTCTCTTGCGTTTTAAGCTAAACAACTTTCATTTGTTTCTGTTTATATGTAAATGTGAAGGCATTTGAAACACGTAGGATAAACTCACATGTTTACTTAAGATTAAATTTGTTGAAATATAAGCAGATGCAAAACTAAATTTGTCTTCATGAAACATAAAGATCGTTTTGCAACCCTAAAGTTACACTATTAACCGTAATAAGTAATGATCTTACACTATTAGCAACATCGCATATGTGATGCATCTCACAAGAATTACAAGCATGAACAACTTAAGTTCTGAATCAAAGACAATTATATGCTCCATTATAGTCATATAGAATTTTTTTACGAACACAAGCATCCAACCATAAATGAAGAGATGCAAAACACGACAAACACAGACACCAATAGTTCCTATGTACAGAGCCTTCTATATAAATTAAGCTTGAATATATTGCAGAATCTATTAAGAACATATTTACCTAAAACATACACATAATAATAACTAGAAATTCAAAAAAATACATCAATATGAATTATAAAATAAAAGGAGAATTGCCTGGGAGGTAATGTCAGATGCTCCATAAATAATGGCGGACGATATACTCTTGGTCACAATTGGACGCTTCTCCAGCATGCCCAAGTACCAGCTCAGAAGTCCCATGTTAGAATTCGAAGATTTCGACGAATAAAATCTGCGCAGAACCACGAAGCAAGAGGAGAAGCGATACGGGGTTTCAGAAACTCTGGTTTTTTTGGTGAATTGATGGTGGCGATGGCGGGAAGGGGTGTACGCTCGGTATTGCTGATTGTACGGAGCAGAAAAATGGCGGCGCGGGGGTTGAACCCTAGTGAAATTGGCTAAGAGATGAAATCTCATGCTCTCACAATTGTGTAGTCAGATTTTGAATCTGAATCCCTTTTATTTGGGGGAAAGGGCTGCAATTTCAACGTTTGATCAGGGTTTGGAGAATACAAGCGTTGAGAGTGGAAGAAGATGCATAAAGTGTGAGTATATACTAAACTAGTATAACAGCATCGACCTAAGTTAACAAAAAATGGTGTGTGCCTCACTTCCAACAGCTTCAATTTAAAAACATTCACTTTTTAAAGACACCTATCTAAATCTATATTATCTAAATAAAAAAATGCAATCATTACATGTGGATGATCTCATCATCAACTAACTTTTTTCTTAATTTATATCAAATAAAATTATTTTTTAATTATATCAATAATATTAAAAATAAATCTGTTTTAATCAATTAAATAATTATTTAAAATATATATATATATATATTGACATTAGTCTCAATTCATATATAACATGAAATTTAAGTGAAAATTTTAATTTATTCATTCATGTAATAATAATAATACATCGAAATGCATTCAAAATATAAATGAAATATTAATATTTAATTATTCTCAAATCGTCTCCATATGTGTTCTATTAAATCCGCTCGAAATTGGTGATGTATTTGATTATCACATAGCTCGGAATTCCTTTGAAGATATTCTCGAAATTTTTCGTGTGATTGTGTAGGCTTATCACGTTTGTCGGTGTACCAATTCATGATTAATTCTCCCTCGTCTTCGACAATCATATTGTGCAAAATAATACATGTGAACAATATATGTCTCAATCTTTTCTTATACCAGAAACGAGTTGGTCCTCTTACGATTGCTCATTGTGCTTGTATACTCCAAATGCTCGCTCGACATCCTTTCTTGCTGCTTGTTGCCTTTCCTTAAAAAATCGTCTTTTCACATCCTCCAGAGAGGGAAAAACCTTGATAAACGTCGCTCATTCTGGATAGTGAAAACTGCGTTATTTGATGCGTTTTTGGCTTAATTTCATATCATTTTCTGTTGAAAAAAATGCAATAGTGAGATTTTATTATCTTTTTAATATTTCATGTTTTTGCTTGATTTGGAAGAAATTTGATAGATTTTACCACAAAATGGAAGCACGGTGGAATTGAAACATATTTGAATAATATATTAATTAATTGGTTTTCAAAAAGTATATATTTCACATCAATTTGTATGTTTTCTAGAAATATATTTATATTTATATTATACTACTATATATCCCGTGTATCGCACAGGATTTTTTAAAATTAATATTATTAAAAAACTAATATAAAAATGTAATACATTTTGAGTAAAAAATATTAATGCATCAAATACACATGCTAGATCAAAAATGTTACCTATCGAAAACTATTTTCATATTCGCATGACTTAAAAATATTTATATAGTCAATTTGTAGGTAATACATATATATTAGCCATATTTTTAAATTAAAACGAGAGTAGAATAAAATACATAAGTACAATATATTTAGTATTTTTTTATTAATTTGTATTAACATAAATTAGCATGTCATTCTTTATTAATATTTAATTTTATGTGTATTAGTATTAACATATATTCATCAAAGTTTTATTATTAACATATTAAGATGCATGTATTATCTCATTAAAATAACAATCAACTCACATGTTGCAATATATTGACTAAAATTTTATAGGTTACAAAATTGTTAGCAATTATCCTGCATTAAAAAAATTAATTGAATTAAATTATATATAAATTAAAGAAAATTGAATAAAATTTTGAATAATCATAGAGTGACATGTGTCCTCTATTGGTTGTTCCTTTAAGTTGTGTTTACTTGGGATGTTTGGGATTAACAAGGATATGCTAATTATTAGGATTGGGATGAGATATAGATAAATGTGAAAAAGGTATCAATGGTTTACTTTATATGATTAAAAGTGAGAAGTGGATAACATCTATTATTATAAATTATTAGTACTTGCACCCGCGCGATGCGCGTTTTATGATATAATTTTGGTAAATATTAATTATTTCATAATATAGTGTAAGTAATGTTAGTATATAAAAGACAATATAATATTTAATAATTAAGAAAGTATAAATTTGTTTAAGATAATTCAACTCACAACAATATATTGATATTATACACATCCAATTCACTAATTTATGATTAATACTAAAAACAAAAGTATTTATACCATGATCTTCAAATCAAAATTGGAAATTCTACCTGTAAAGTTTGTAAGTTTTGTAAAAACTTCTTTACACACGAAACATTTTTTTTATTATCAGTGTTACAAACTAATATTTTCAGTCACTTAAATTAAATATACTAAAAAAAGTAAAAAAATTATGAATTAAAAATCAAATTCAATTATTAAAATTAAATACATGTGTGTGTGAGTATGTATATATAGAAACATTACACAATAAAATTAGAAATTTTACGTAGGAACTTGATGCAAGCACTGTCAATTATGTATTTTTAACCTTTTATTTCAAAATAAATTGTATTATAATTTTTTTTATTAATATTGCTTAACATCGAAGATGACAGATAATTATTCCTTTATAAGTATATATCACGTAAATTAATTGATATAGCAAGACATTGATCATTACAATTTAAGCTCAACACAGAATCAAAATGTAGTAGTAGTCTACGATCATGATGATGACAATATAATTAGAAACTAAGCATAAAATAAATAATCAGGTGAGTCATATAAATTCAAAATGTGCATTCTCATATAAAAATATATGAGTCCTAAGTGTAAAGTAAAAGACTAAAATTTTATTTGATTATGAGATATTTATAATTTAAAAAATATTTAAGATGACATATAATTCAAACTAAATACATATTATATATAAATATATGTATATACACACATCTTTAATAGTGTTATATTTATTTATTTATATTATTATGGTATAAATTATCCCCATGCAAATTAATATTTATTATTGAAATTATTGTTTGGATTATCTATTGTCGATTTGTAATAAATTCTTCAATAAAAATTAATTTAATTAAGATCGATAAAATAAGAATAAATTAATACAATATTTATATTATTAGATCTAATTGGATTAAATAGTAAAAAATACAAAATAAAAAATTTGTTGATGGGACACTTACAAATATTAATTTAAAAAATACTTAGAATGACATATAATTTCACACTAAATACATTATATAAATATACATGTATGTATATATACACATATTTAATAGTGTTACACTTATTTATAAATTATACTTAAATATGATACAATTATCCCCAAACAGATTAATATTTATTATTGAAATTATTGTTTGAACATTATCTATTGTTGGTGTATAAGAAATTATTCAATAAAAAATAACTTAATTAATATTAATAAAATAAGAATAAACTAATACAATATATATATTATAAATTGAATGGATTAAATAATAAAAAATACAAAATAAAAATATTGTTGATGTGACAATTTTTTGTTGAGAAAATAGTATTTCTGTAAATATCTCAAATTTTTCCTCCATTATTATAGTATAGAAATATATATATATATATATATATTTATTTATCTATTTACTTTTTATTTTGAATTTCTATACAATAAATATAAAATTAAATGTATTAAATATTAATATTTATGTATTTGTTTATTAATAAATTTAAAATAAAAGTTATTAATGATTTTTTAAAATGAAAATATTTAATAAATGAGACATTTATTGTAACTATTTTTGACAGAATATTCTGCTTATATATATATATATATTTATTCAATTATTAATTAAACTATATACAAGGATTCAATTATTGAAAATTTAGGCACTATTTGGAAAACCCATATATATACTAATAAAATTTAAAAAACAAAAAATATATAAAAAATATAATTAAAATTGAAAATATTTATTTAAATAAAACTAATATTACAATTTATATGATTTGGACAATATTTTCAAGTAAACAAATTAACTTATAAACTTTTAAAAATATACAATGAAACAAAAACATTATCTTAAATATATACTAATTAATTAGTTAAACTTTTGATTTGCACTTTATTTAACAAAAATAATAATGATATATTTATTTATTTAGAATATTTTTTAAAACTTATTACTTATTATTTACTTTAAATATAATTTTCAAATATCATAAATTATATATTATTAAAATATCTGTAAAAAAATTGAAGGATAAAATTTATCTTGGGTGTGGAGGTGGGATTAGTATCCCTCGATTTATCCCCATTATAATCATTATCCCGAGCCAAGGAGATGAGCCTCATTTATGCTTACAACAAAGTAAACATGAGATAACTGGGATAATTTAGTCATATTCCACATTATCCCACCAAGTAAACACACTCTTAGTATATATGAAAGATGAAAGATAATATGATCATAATTTCAATTAATTAGGTGATATAGAAAAATAATTATAGAAGAAATAAATTATATAAAATGAAGCATCAAAATGAAAATGTAAAAACATTACAAATTAGAATTTACTTGTTAAATTTTGTAAATAAAATAATCAAAATCAATTTGAAATTTCCCACATTTAAAATAAAATCTTTGAGAGAAAGTATAATACTTGAAATTATGAAAATAATTAAATTATAAATAAAATTAAAACAATGCAAATCAAGTCAAAATGAAAAAAATAAACATATGCATGCATGTTGAAACAAACAACAAACATAAAAAGGTGAAATATTAAAAATACTATTGAAAGAGATTAAAATATCACATAATATTTATTACTACTCACTCTTCCTACCTCCTTAAAATTTTGTCCATACCCTTGGCAAAAATGGATTTTGTTCAATCTACTATAACAAAAAAATACAAATTTATTATTATAATAATCAATTTTCTCTCTCTTTCTCTCCCCTTAGTAATTATTTATTATTACTTTTTCAAAACATGACCGACATTTTTTAACACCTACAAAAACACACACATATTAACTCCTTACATCACTTAACAAATAAAAGTTTTTGTTAATAACACATTTTTTTTAACTAATACACATGCTCTAAGTATGGCGCAATGCATGAATATATAAATACAAACGTATATTTTACTATTAATAGACTTTGTACAAAAATGTTTGGCATAAATAATAATAAATTTTATTAGAAATTTTGATTAATTTATTATCGTGTGACGTACCATCATAAAATGTAAATATTTGTAGTTTAATGTGAAAAAATTTATATTACAAAATAATAATGTTCTCTATAATATTGCAATATCAATTGTAACTCGTGTTAAGGATGTTCAAACGGTTCGGCGGTTCCAGTTTCGGTTCGAACCGTCGGTTCGGCGGTTTCGGATTGGTGGAACCGAAACCGAACCGGTAGGTGACCGGTTCCGGTTTCGGTTCCGAACCGCCGGTTGAACCGAAACCGGGCGGTTTGGTCGGTTCGAACCGCCGGTTCCTCTTTTTTTTTTTTGCATTTTTCTTGTTCATTTTGATTTTGTAACTCCGAATTTGTTTATTAATGTTTGTTTCGATATAATTCATGATTGAAATAGACTAATAGAGTACACAAAATCGAACCAGCACAAATGTTTTCATTATAAATTGCAAAATTATTACAAGTTATACAATTTCTAAGTTTCTAACCTAATTTGCAATTCTAATGAATTTATAATCTTAATTCTAATCTATTAGACTATTACAAACTAAATATATTTATTACAATTACAAAAGTTTATCTAAAGATTAAAGAGAAGGGGAATAAATTTGAAAGAGCTTGAGTTTCATTCTAATCCAAACTTATAATGAAATTGCCTACGTATCCTTAATTCTAATCAAATTAAGGAATCAAAACCATTATTCCTTAGCAATAATGGTTAGAATAGGATATATGGTGGTCCTTCGTGACCACCACTTCAACAAATCACTTGAAGTCTCAAACGCAATAGATTCATAAGTAGCACTTAAATAAGAGTCTAACTCTTGGGTAGGGTTACCTCTAGATCGTTTTTGTGTCCTAATGTCATAAAAAAAATTTAAAAAAAATTAAAAAATTTAAAAAAATTCAAAAAATAAATAAAAATTGTAAAAACCGGCGGTTCGAACCGGCGGTTAAACCGCCGGTTGAACCGCCGGTTCGCCGGTTTGCAAAAATTGGAACCGGAACCGAACCGCCCCCGGCGGTTCCGGTTCGGAACCGAAACCGGGTCAACGGTTCCCGGAACCGTTGACCGGCGGTTCGAACCGCCCCGGTTTTGGTTTTCGGAACCGTTTGAACGTCTTTAACTCGTGTGATGCATAAGTTTTAAGTTTTAGTAATTTTTTGAAATAAAACATTAATCACAAAAAGTAATATAGTTAAAGTTATTTTAAATTAATCTACTGCCTATTTAATTCATGCATTTTAAATTTTTTATATGTTATCAATATTAAATATTTCTTATTTTTCATCAAATGTGGTTTGACTACTTTGTTAATTGTTTATCATAATTGGCATATAAAAAAAACTTATACAAATATATTTTCAATAATTTATTCATAATGAGCGTAAAATTTTTATATCAAGTTTTCCCACCCATTTTTACTTCCTAATATTAGTAATATCGTAATTTCTGATGTTCATTTTTAGTTGATTTAAAAATAAAATTTTAAACTTATTCCAATCCAACATATACATTATGCGTGTGGTGCCCCTTGACCATAGAATTTAAATATTTGAAGTTTAAAAAAAATTATGGAAAAAATCAAGCTCTTAAGAATATTTAAATTTATTTGGGTACTCGATGATGCATGAGTAAATTCAAGTGTTGTAATTATTTGATATAAATATTCTGGTCATTAAAAACAATATAGTTTTTTAGAGTTATTTTAGTTTAATCTATTCCTCATTTAATTTATAAATCTTGAACATTTATTCATCACACATTATTTGACTATTTTAGTAATTGTATTAATTGTTATAATGTGGAAAACATCATGCAAGCATATGCTAAATAACATATTCATAATGAGAAAAGATGATGATATCATATTATATATTAGTCAAAAAAATGAATTCCTAATTTTTTTTTTATAAATTATGAATTACAGATTATACATAATTATATTTCTAATTTTTGAAAGTGAAAGAAGACTTTATTTCCACTTCGGAAAGATACTTGTTATAATTTGAAATAAGAATATAATTTATTACGTATTTTTGAATTTAATTTGATCATTGAATAAATTTAATCAATCACAACTAAAATATTTAAAGTCATATAGATTTGGAGAATTAGTTGGTTAATATATAGATGACAATAATTATAAGTTTAAGTATTTAAAATACATATGAACATTTTCCCTTATTGTTCTATTAATCTGTTATAGCATTGTAAGTTGTCAATTACAACTTTGTGTTCTTCCAAGATTCGTAGTGAATATTAATTTAAATAAGGGTTAAATATTTAAACCAACTTGTACTTTTTAAGTTTTTACATGATTTTGCAATATAAACTGTACTTTTTAACAGATTGCAACCTGAATCCACGAATTTTACAAATTGCAACCTCCAACAATTTTTCCAACAAAAAAAATTATTTCATAATTGTTGGGGTTATTTTCAAAAAACCAAAATTGAATTATTAGAATTCGTATGCAATAAAATCGATTTTTTACACTTAACAATGATTTTAAGTATTTAATCTTTTAAATAATTTGGATTATGAAGTATGAAAAACAATTTTGTTAAATATATGCATTTAATATTTATTCCAAAGCTGGAAAAATAAAAGTTTAAAAAAGTATGATAAATTTGTTTTATGTTCAAATTATCATTTGTTCTCAAAGATTTGAAAGAATTTGATTAAAATAATTTGTTATAATAAAATTTAAATTGACATGAATACATTTCGCTTAAATTGATTTTGTTGAAGTATCAAATCTATTGACCCACTAAATAAGATTTGATATCTCTATAATTTTTTTTATATTTTATTACCAATATTGTAATGAATAAATAAGTAAGATTAAATTTATAAATTTGCAAACTATAAATTGACTGGAAAATATTTAGGTTAAGAGTAACATTTATGTACCCAAAGGCACTGATCTTAGATTTGTGCCCCAACCCGCTCCGACCCGACCCGATCACAAATGAGTTCATATATATATATATATATATATATATATATAATTTCTTTTATTTCTTTTTCTCTCCTCCTCCACAACCTTCTCTCCTCTTTTTTTTTTTCTTCTTCTCCTCCTCCTCCTCCTCCTCCTCCTTCTCCTTCTTCTTCTTCCTCCTCTTCTTCTTTTCGGATTTGCCTCATTATTTGTTTTGCATGATTTAACTTGAATAATTTTCGACTTCTTTAACTTGAGAAGAGTGGTGGATCAGGGAAAGGAGACAAGATTTGAAAGAATTAGCGATGAGATTGGAAATGAGAGAGAGAGAGAGAGAGAGAAGGGAGTACTGGTGTAGCCAACACTTGCGCCATTGTTGATAAACCAAACTTTTCTTCTGTAATTTAACTCAGCAAATTTTTAAATGTTGTTGTGAAGATGGAAAATATACAGTGTTGCCCTCTCAATGTTCAAATTCGTATTTTTTCAAATTTTCAAATCACTGAAATGCATATGATGCCTTAAATGTTTATATATACCACCTAAAGACTATTCATATAACACATGAACAAAAACAAAAAAGATATAAATATATGCGTAATACCTCAAGAATATATGTTTGATACCTGAAAAGTAAACATATGATATCTATAACTAAATCTCAAGAATATATGTGTGATACCTCAAGAATATATGTGTGATACATGAAGAGTAAACCCATGATTATGAAAAAAATTACTTAGGTGTTTTTTATTGTCTCTATAGGTGTTATATACATTTTCTAAAGGTATTAATAAAATTTTAATGTAGTTTCTTCAAGTGATTATAAAAAATTTAGAAAGGTGTTACTGATAGTCTCTTGGGTGTTATATACACTTTCTAAAGGTATTACGAAACTTTTGATGTAGTTTCTTTAAGTGATTATGAAAAAAATTACTTAGGTGTTTCTTATTGTCTCTATAGGTGTTATATACACTTTCTAAACGTATTATGATATTTTTAATGTAGTTTCTTCAAGTGATTATGAAAAAATTACATAGGTGTTACTGATAGTTTTTATAGGCGTTATATACACTTTCCAAAGGTATTATGAAATTTTGGATGTAGTTTCTTCAAGTGATTATGAAAATATTGTAAATAATTTCCATGATTTTATTTTATTATTAAGCTTTTAAATATATTTTTTGTTAAAAAGATTTGTCAGATGATTATAAATAGAATGTTGGTAATTACACAACAAGTAAATGCTCCAAATTTTTCAAAAACGACATAAATTGGTGTTTTTTTAAATTTTCAAATCACAGAAATGCATATGATACCTTAAATGTTTATATATACCACCTAAAGACTATCCATATAACACCTGAACAAAAAAAAAAATGAATCTGGTGTGTATGGGTGCACCACAATTCAGGTGTAGGTGCGTGGGTTAGGCTGGTGGGCGCGGGTCAGGCTGTGGCCACGGATCTTAGATCCGTGCCCCATGGGTATATAAGTTTTGCTGTTAGATTAATTAAAGTTGTATTCTTTTTATTTCTAAATCTATGTATATACTAAAAAATATCAGTTAACAAACTTCTTAATAGAAATATGACAAATGAAATTTAATTAAGTTGTTAATTATCATTTTTAAGTCATCTTATATTCATTAATTGTTGAGAATCATTCTTAATTTGAAGATTTTTGCATAACAAATCATATATGTTAAGTTATGTCTCAAAAAATTAAATTTGTTTTATTGTAAGAATGAATTGTATACCATATATACCTAATCAAACAATTTGGATATGGATAATAAAAATCAACTAAAAAAAATAACATCAATAATTATGATATTACTTAGAGGTGTCAAAACGGGCTGGCGGGGCGGGCCGGCCCACAACCCACCTTAACCCACCATTTGGCAGGACGGGGAGGGGCGGACTTTTTATATGGCGGGCCTTCAAATCCCAACCCAACCCAACTCAACCCACTGGTGAGTTGTGGGTTAGGCGGGCCAACCCACCTTTTTTTGAGTTTTTTTTTTAACCATTTGTCCATTTTATTTATATATGAGTACATTTTATATGGCTACTAAATAATGTAAAGTGTTCACAAATTAAAATGTAACATTAATCACATCAATCATAGGTAATATGTCCATAATCAACAATCCAAAATCCAACATAAAAATAAAAAAATTCACAAAATATAAGTGTATGACAAATAAAACACAAATATCTTAAAAGCTAGAAAATAATAATAATTCTAATTTAAAAAATGAAAATAATTATATCTCTAATACTTTTTACTCTTTATTCAACCTTACATGCATTGAATTACATGTAAATTACGAAAAAAACCATAAAAAGTATAAACTTCTTTAACATTCTTTCATTTTTATAAATAAATTGACTAACTTTAATATATGATCATCATTTTTTGTATTAAATGGTAATAATTCTTCTCAATATTAAATATTTTTTATTTGTGTGTAAATTTTTTTTTTTATCCCGCCAAAAGCCCGCCCCCGCCTAGGCCCGTCTTGTGGCGGGCTCCTATATGCTAAACCCAACCCTCAAATTTTGTGGGGCGGGGCGGCCCAACGGGCCCAACCCATTTTGACAGCTCTAATATTACTAATATGAGGAAGAAAAAAAGGGTGGGAAAACTTTTGGGAGATTTCTATTTTTAAGGGGTAATTGTTGTTATTGTTATAAATTAAGAATATGAATGGACATTACTCCTTCAACCCTTTTGTATTTTACTATGACCTTTGGAGTCTTTTAGATTTCCTATATAATGTACTCATATGTATATTGTTTTTGGGGTTGATGAATAAAAATTATATCTTCTCAATCATACGATCTTTCTACCTTGTTATTCCTATATTGTGCATCATATATTGTTTCATTCAAGAAGATGTATTGGACAACATATCTTACAACACGTTATCAGCACAATGCTCTAACCAATTGAGCTAATGGGCCCTAGGAAAGAATCGTATCTTTCCTGCAAGATATTAATATTATATTTGATAATTTATGTTTATTGAGGTTTCTTAGAAATATATTCTATTTTGGTTATTTTATTTCAAAGTGGCCCTTAATTATGATACATATTGTTGGTGGAAATGTAGTCTTAGCAGTTTGCAATGAATCAGACTGCTTTTGAGGTGTTAGTTTATCGTTTCATTTCATGAACAATATGCGAGTATAATATGTGCAGTCAGTAATTCAGTTGTGAACACCCTAATTGAATTTAATAAAATATGAGCACAACTATATGTTATCCCCATTCTGTTGTTGAAAACAGTAAGTAGTCTTTTTGTGTAGGAATTATATTCATAAAATTATCTTTATATAACATCTACTAAATTACTAATTGTCCTACGCAACATTTTTTCTTAGAGTGAATGATCGAGTTCTTGATGTGTTTCATTTGTCTTGGCAACTAATTAATTTATGGGTTTCAATTAGTTTGGTATTTGCAATTTTTAAATTCCATTTATAATTTATGAAATTTCATTACTCTCTAATGAGTAAACTTGCCAAGTCATTGTTTTGATAACAAATGCACCGACATCACTACTAGCATAGTTGATCATAGACTCACTTTACAAAACTAAAATATGTTAGTATCCTCTCATTTAGATTTGAGAGAATCGATCATAGACTCACTTTACAAAACTAAAATATGTTAGTATCCTCTCATTTAGATTTTAGAGAATCGGGATTTGTTTATATAGAATAGACAAAATATTCAATCTTTAAGATATCATTCAAATTATATTTGATATCATTTCATTTAACTTTTAAAGTTGAATGTGAGAACTTTGATGTCAGTGATGTGAACAAATCCTAAGTACGAATATTCTCAAGTTCCTTTAAGCGTGGATATTAGTTCCTTAGTCAAATAATCATGCATGAGATCTTTTAATTTCATGCTATTAAATATGATCAATTTTATTACTTTCGTATATTAAATACATTTCATATATCTTATATCATGCCAGTAGGAAGTTTTTCCTCAATACTATAAGACAAGTCGTCCATGAATTTGTATAACTAAATGCATCGATCATTGATTTGAGTATGAAGGATTTTGTATAGGTAAGAATTTTGGACATAATTCATAATTTCATTCTACTTTTACCTTGAAGGCAAGGACATTATTTTTCCTTGAATTGCATTATGCTAATTTGCTTGAAGCCAGTTGTAGAAAAGCTTCATTCTTTCTCATTAGGGTTGTATTATACATACATTTGCCCTTCTAATCTCAATATCTCGATGAATATGAAATTTCATGATCCAAATTCATATAAATTATGGCATCAACGGTTGGGTCATTTGACAAAATGTAATCCGATGAATTTTGTCTAAACTTTATTGGACATTATGTGTTGGACAATAGAATTCCTTTTGTAAATGAATTTGTTTGTGAAGCTTGTGCAAAAGGAAAATTTATAGTACGATCTTCTCGTACCAAAATTGGATTAGAATCTCCTATTTTCCTTGAATGGATACATGGAGATATTTGTGGACCAATTCATCCAACATTATGACCATTTCGATATTTTAATGTCTTAATTGATGCTTCCACTTGGTGGACCCATATGTGTTTGTTATCCATCATAAATAAAGTTTCCACAAGATTCATTGTCATAATTTCTGAATTAAGAGCGACCAATTTTCTGATTCATCCAATTAGATCCATTAGAATGGATAATGTTGATGAATGCACATTGAAAACATTTGATGATTATTGTATGATATATATATATATATATAAAAGCAGAACATTCTGCCAAAAATAACTGCAATAAATGTCTCATTTATTAAATATTTCCATTTTAAGAAATCATTAATAACTTTCATTTTACATTTATTAATAAAAAAAATATTAATATTTAAGACATTTAATGTTATATTTATTGTATAAAAATTCAAAACAATAAATAAATAAATAAATAAACAAATCTTTCTATATATTTATATACTATAATAATAGAGGAAAAATTGGAGATATTTACAAAAATATCATTTTTTAAGAAAAAGTGTCACATCAATAATTTTTTTATTTTGTATTTTTATTATTTCATTCATCCAATTTATAATATAAATATTGTATCAGTTTATTCTTATTTTATTAATATTAATTAAATTAATTTTTATTGAATAATTCCTAATAATATCAACAATAGATTGTTCAAACAATAATTTCAATAATAAATATTAGGCAAAAACGTATATGAGTTTGACACACAAATTTAATCCATACATCAGGGTTGATCTGGTCAAAACGCAAAAAAAAAAAAAAAAACACTCCCACTCGCATTTCACGAGTCCGCACGCGCCTGATACTCGCGCTCTAGCCCACTCAAACTCGCTCCAATAGACATACCTTTATGTATAGTTAGATGGGTTAAATTGAATTTTAGTTCATTTAAAAAGTCAATGTCTAATTTTCGTCCACCATGAAAGCGATTTTCAATTTTAGTCAAATTAAGCCAAAAATCGTCACTATTTGGTCCATTTTTGTAACTATTTTGTCCACCATGGAAGCGGTTTTCAATTTTCAGTTTTCAATTTTAGTCCAATTAAGCCAAAAATGGACGAAATAGTGATGATTTTTGGCTTAATTAGACTAAAATTGAAAACCGCTTTCATGGTGGACGAAAATTGGACATTGACTTTTTAAATGGACTAAAATTGAATTTTTCCCATAGTTAGATCTACCTTATGTAGGTAGATTTAACATAACACAAAGGTATGTCTAACCATACTTAAAGGTATGTCTAATACAACGTATAGTACATGTGTCAACCCTAAGGTTTTTTTTTTTTTAAGTTTAAGGTATGAAATTGGGTAGAATGGTAGGTTTAACAAAACGTAAATATATATCTAACATAACGTAGTGGTAAGTGCCAAAATTCAAAACCCAAGCGTAAAAAAGAAAATGTATGAAATATGAGCAGATATGTAGATTAACATAACGTAAAGATATGTCTAAGATAATGTAGATGTAGTTCTAACATACCCTATTGGTAGGTGCAAAAATTAAAAAATTATGCGGGAAAAAAAAAAGAGAGAAAGAGAAGCGGGTCCCTTGATCCGAATCCATGCACCCGTTTCATACGAGACTTACTCTAAATATTAATTTGTTTAGGAATAATTCGATATCATATGTAATATCAATATAGTTAATAGATAAGTGTAACACTATTAAAGATGTGTGTATATACATATATGTATATGGATAGTATGTATTTAGTGTAAAAATTATATGTCATCCTAAGTATTTTTTAAATTAATATTTGTAAGTATCCCGTTAATTTTTTTTTCATTTTTTACTATTTAATCCTTTTGATTTAATAATATAAATGATGTATCGGTTTATTCTCATTTTACTGATCTTAATTAAATTAATTTTGAATAATTTTTTAAATACCAACAATTGATATCCAAACAATAATTTCAATAATAAATATTACTTTGCATGGGTATAATTTATATCATATTTAATATAGATTAATAAATAAGTATAATTATTTAAAATGTGTGTATATACACATATATGTATATAATATGTCTGTAGTCTGAATTATATGACATCCTAAATATTTTTTTAAATTATAAATATCTCATAATAAAATTTTCATTTTTTATTTTACACTTAGGACTTCGTATATTTTTATATGAGAGTGCACGTTTTGAATTTAGATGGCTCAGCTGATTATTTAAATTATATGTTTAGTTTCTAATTATTATATTGTCATCATCATGATCACTACTACTACATTTCGATTTTGTATTAAGCTTAAATTGTAATGATCAATGCCGTGTTATATCAATTTATTTATGTGATACTTACAACAAAATAAATATCTGTCATCTTCAATGTTAAGCGATATTACTTTTTTTCTAATTCAATTTATTTTAAAATAAAAGGTTGAAAATATTTAATTGACAGTAATTGCATCAAGTTCCTACGTAAATTTTTGTTTATGTATATACATATTCACAAACACACATAATTAATTTAAGTGATTGAATTTGATATTTAATTCATATTTTTTTAGTTTTTTTAGTATATTTAATTTAAGTGACTGACGAATTTTTTTTGTAGCACATATGATAAAAAAATGTTTCAACTAGAAATGTTGTGTATAAAGTTTTTTAAAAAACTTACAAACTTGCAAGTAAAATTTCCAATTTTGATTTGAAGATCATGATTGATATTTTTGTTTTTAATATTAGTCATAGATTAGTGAATTGGATGTGTATAATATCGATATATTGTTGTAAATTGAATTATTTTAAGCAAATTAAGATTATATTAGTTATTAAATATTATAATGTTTTTTATGTACTAAAATTACTTATACTATATTATCAAATATTTAACAATATTATAATATCACATACCGCGCATAGCGCGGGTGCCAATACTAGTTAGGAATTAAAGTGGAGCATTCGATTCCTTACGTCCACACTCGAAATGGTCTAGGTGAATTATTGATCAAACATATCAATCTCTAAACCTTTACTACAAAAGTCCAACTACATATCTTGATTATTCTCCTATATAATTAGTGCATGTCCATGATATAGTATAAATTTATAAAATATTTATCGACATTAGTGGGAGATAATACTCAATAACTAAAAGAATGCCGAGAAATTTTATTGAATCTATAATATTAGTATCTAGATTCACGCACTAGTTAAACTGAACTGGAAGTTCAGAATATAATTAACTTGCAGTATTTAGCAAGTAATCTGTTAGATGTGTTTACTGATCATAAATGAATGACAATATCACATATATGTGCTATGAATTTTCCACCAAGAGTGGAAATTCCTAAAAATTCAAATATATCTGATGTAACTATGTATCTGATGCGTAAAAGGCCTATGAATACAAAAGATAAAAATCCGCGGTAAACAAAATCTAACAAAAATGTTCAGTCACTCCAAATATCTACTAAAGAGATTCATCCCGAAGATGAAAAATCCTAGTAATAATGCACGTGCACAAAATAATCAAAACACTAGGATTGTGGAACGATCAGATCAAAATATTTTGGGAAATGATAAGGATCTGGTTGATATAAATATCAAAGTTGCAACTAATATTATAGATATAGGAGAAACTCAATATATAATATTATTGTTGTCGACAACATACTTGCCTCCAGAATTGCTCTTATTCTCTATAAAGATAATCTGAATTCAGAACCCAAGTCAATGGCCGAGTGCCAGAAGCGCTCACATTGGGTTAGATGAAAAGATGCAATTGAGGTCAAACTAGACTCGCTGAACAAAATAAAAGTTTATGAATTTTTCGTACATACCCTTAAGGATGTTAACCATGTAGCATATTCATGGGTTTTTGTACGGAAAATAAATGAGAATAATGAGGTACAGCGAGGCTAGTAGTTCAAGGGTTCCCGTAGAGACCCGTTATTGAGTTTGATCAAACATATTCTCATATTATGAATGATATATAATATTCCACTACTTAATATCTCTAGCAGCAAATATAAATTGAAAAATGCATCTGATAAACATTGCTACCGAATATCTACACAAACCTTTAGTTATGAATATTTATGTGAGAATCTCTGATAGAATTTACAATCTCTTAATGAGGAAAATGAGAATTGTAATTATAAAGATCATTAGATGATCTACATTCATTGTGTAGAATTCGATACAAATTGAATAAGTGAATTCTTCCTGAAGAAGGATTATGTTCAAATAATGATGGATTTTCTTGAGTGGTTATAAAGAAATTAATCATTTTTGTGCATGCATGTTATTGGGAGACATAAGGAAATTGAAGAAGCAAGTTCGAATTTAAAAGTCGACTTTGAAATAAAAACATTTGGTAAGATCAAATATTATCTCGACCTGCAGATCGAGTATCTCCCTGAAGGAAATTTCATACACTAATCAACCTACTCGAATTAAGAAGGTTTTGGAAAGATTCTATATGGATATGTGTCATCGACTAAGTAAAACAATCGACGTCTCTTGAAGTGGACAATAACCCATTTAAATATAAAGAGTATATATAGGACCAGAAGTTCCTCACTTGTAATTTATCCTTTAAAATGAACTATATTTGATATTATAGTAATGGTAAATTTACTAGTAAGAGTTTAGTGCTCCTCCAATAAAATTATCATTAAATATAATTTTCGGTATCTTCAAAATTTATGTTATCTTGTTTATTCTACAATAAGTTTTTGGTGGATTATTCACATGTTGGTTTAAATATGTGATCTTCGTGATGCTAAAACACAAACTAATTAAGTTTTCTATATGGAGGTATTACATTTTCAAGAAAATATGCTAAACAAATTTTGATTACCACTTCTTTAGGGATGTAAATGAACCAAGCTGTTCGTGAACTATTCACGGCTTGGCTCGATAAATATTCGTTCGAGATAGTTTGTGAAGCTTAACAAGCCGAACTCGATCCCGAATTTCGAGCTCGAATACTTAATGAGCCGAACTTGAGCATGAGCATGTTTGATTCGAAAGCTCGCGAACAGGCGTTAAACAGGCTCGAGAACATGTTCGCGAGCTTGCCTAATGAACCTGTTCACAAACATGTTTGCGAGCCTGCCTACCGAACCTGTTCGCGTATATGTTCGCGAGCCTGCCTACCGAACCTGTTCGCGAACCTTCACGAACATGTTTGTTAGGTTCGTGAAGAGTTCGTTAGCATATTCATTTAGTGTTTGTGGGCTAGTTTATTTATATATTTTATAATGTATTAAATTTTAAAATTTTAATAAATATATATATTAAAAAATTCTTAACACAAATATTACAGGATTAAATTAAACATATTCATTTTATAAACATACTAACTAATAAAAATTCAATACAATTTACTTATTTCTAATATATTAATTGTATTGTCATTTGAATATCTTTAAAATTTGGATATTAATGATACAATGTAGTGATAATATATTATCTTTATATAAAAGATATAATGCTTTAAATATTTATATAAATAAAAGTTTGGGTATCTTAATATTGGATTTTCCATTTATGATATTTTAAATATTTATATATGATATTTGAAGATAAGTATAACCTATAAATATGTATATAAAAATGACAAAAACTTTTATGCACTGGTTGTACAACCGGGTTGACCCATTCACGCGCCCAAAATGCGCCTCCCACGCGCATGCACGCACTCCCACCCGCTGAACACTTGTGCTGAAGCTCACCCAAAATTCGCTCCAATAGACCAACCTTTGTGTATAGTTAAACCAACCTTTGTGTATAGTTAAACCAACCTTTGTGTTTAGTTAGACCAACCATGTGTAGGTAGGTCTAACTATATACAAATGTATGTCTAACATATATAAATGTATGTCTAATATATACAAAGATATGTTTAAGTATACATAAATGTATGTCTAACACAACGTAAATGTATGTCTAACATAACGTAGTGGTATGTGCCAAAATTCAAAAATCAAGCCAAAAAAAGACAAGACATGGAATTTGGACAGAACTGGTATGTTTAACATAGCTTAAAGGTTTGTCTAACATAACGTAAATGTATGTCTAACATATACTATTGGTATGTGATTTTTTTCAAAAATCATGAGCGAAAAAAAAAAGTGCGGTCCCCCCTGACTCGGATCCGACCCGGGTGCATGGATTTAAGATCCATACACCTGATTCACAAGAGACTTACTCAAATAAAATATGCATTAATTATCAATAACTGCACAATTAGCATTTTTAAAATTTTAAAATTAAGATTTTAAGATAATTAAAAATAGAAATATTAATTAGAGTTTAGATTCTTCATATAATATTATGAGATTTGAAATCCACACAGATATATACGTGTACACACGCGCGCCCGCACACACACATATATCTAAACGTAACTCTCAAATGTTTAATATGTTATATATTCTATATATTATATATTGGTTAGATATGTTAACTTTAACAAACAAACATCCAACAAGCGGATTAATTATATGAGTCAACGGATGAACAAAAAATAAATTAATATAGGTAGTAAGTTAGAATTAAAGAAGCTAAAAATAAGAACGAAACATAACACACAAAAATAGATTAGACAGGGCGGTTTTGTATTGATCATCAGTAGGAAGGGGAGTGTTACAATACATTTGATTCGGAGATTAACAGAGCACGGCGGGGGGAATGAGGTGCGCGAATGGAGGATAATTGTATAGCGCTGAAAAAGATTAACATATTATCAGGAAAAGGTAAATTGAAGCAGAAAACATATCTATAATTAGATATTTACATTTTTATATTTATCATCAATAAGAATTTTAGAGTTATAATTATACATTTTACCTTCTTATATTAACATATCAACTTATTAACAAATATAAATTATATATTTCTTAAAAACATTCAACATATTATCTAAAATTTATAGTTTAATCATAAAAACACATCTATAATTAGTTACTTTACTTTTATATTTATCATCAATTAAAATTTAAAGTTATAATTATACATTTTACATTCTTATATTAACATATCAACTTATTAAAATAAATAAATTATACATTTCTTAAAAACATTCAACTATTATCTAAAATTTATAGTTTAATCAAAAAACATATTTATAATTAGATATTTTATATTTTATATTTATCATTAATAATAATTTTAGAATTTTAATTATATATTTTACATTTTTATATTAATAATACCTAATACATATTAGTATTACATAAAATATACTACTACATATATATAAAAAGTAATGCCTAAAAATTTCCCAAATATATAAAAAGTAATAATAATTTCTAACTATCTGTAGGGATGTAAATGAACCAAGCCGTTCGCGAACTATTCGCGGCTCGACTCGATAAATATTCGTTCGAGTTCGTTTGTGAAGCTTAACGAGCCGAACTCGAGCCTGGGCCTGTTTGATTCGAAAGCTCGCGAACATGTTTGTTAAGCAGGCTTGCGAACATGTTCGTTAGGTTCGTGAATAGTTCGTTAGCATATTCGTTTAGTGTTTGTGGACTAATTTATTTATATATTTTATAATCGTATTAGATTTTAAAATTTAAATAAATATATAAATTAAAAAATTCTTAACACAAATATTACAGGATTAAATTAAAAATTCAATACAATTTACTTACTAATAAAAATTCAATACAATACATATTAATTTTATAAACATACTAACTAATAAAAATTCAATACAATTTACTTATTTCTAATATATTAATTGTATTGTTATTTGAATATCTTTAAAATTTTGATATAATGCTTTAAATATTTATATAAATTAAAGTTTGGTTTCTTAATATTGGATTTTCCATTTATGATATTTTAAATATTTATATATGATATTTGAAGCATACATAAGTATAACATATAGGCTATAATATGTATATAACTAAAATAAAAATATGTATTAATTATCAATATCTACACAATTAGCATTTTTAAAATTTTAAAATTAAGATTTTAAAATAACTAAAAATAAAAATATTAATTAGAGTTTAGAATCTTCAAAATAAATATATAATATTATGGGATTTGAAATCCAACAAATATATACGTGTACACACGCACCTGCACACACACACATATAGTTTTCGAAAATTAAACGTAACATATTATCGAAAATTAAACGTAACATATATTAAATTAAACGTAACATATTATCTAAAATTTATAATTTAATCACAAAACATATCTATAATTGGATATTTTACATTTTATATATCATCAATAAGAATTTTAGAGTTATAATTATACATTTTACATTCTTATATCAACTTATTAACAAAGATAAATTATATATTTCTTAAAAAAATAGCATATTATCTAAAATTTATAGTTTAACCATAAAACATATCTATAAATTATAATTAGTTATTTTACATTTATATTTATCATCAATTAAAAAAATATAGAGTTATAATTATACATTTACATTCTTATATTAACATATCACTTATAAACAAAGATAAATTACATATTTCTTAAAAAACATTCAACATATTATCTAAAATTTATAATTTAATCACAAACATATCTATAATTGGATATTTTACATTTTTTATTATTATCATCAATAAGAATTTTAGAGTTATAATTATACATTTTACATTCTTATATTAACATATCAACTTATTAACAAAGATAATTATATTTCTTAAAAAACATAGCATATTATCTAAAATTTATAGTTTAACCATAAAACATATCTATAAATTATAATTAGTTATTTTACATTTTTATATTTATCATCAATTAAAAATATAGAGTTATAATTATACATTTTACATTCTTATATTAACATATCAACTTATAAACAAAGATAAATTACATATTTCTTATAAAACATTCAACATATTATCTAAAATTTATACTTTAATCATAAAACTTATTTATAATTAGATCTTTTACATTTTTATATTTATCATCAATAAGAATTTTAGAGTTATAATTATACATTTTACATTCTTATATTAACATATCAACTTATTAAAAAAGATAAATTATATATTTCTTTAAAAACATAGCATATTATCTAAATTTTATAGTTTAACCATAAAACATATCTATAAATTATAATTAGTTAATTTACATTTTTATATTTATCATCAATTAAAAAATATAGAGTTATAATTATACATTTTACATTCTTATATTAACATATCAACTTATAAACAAATATAAATTACATATTTCTTAAAAAACATTCAACATATTATCTAAAATTTATTCTTTACATATTAGTATAATGCCTAAATACATATTAGTATTACATAAAACATAATTACATATTACATATATTAAAAAATAATGCCTAAAAATTACCTAATTATGTAAAAAGTAATAATAATTTGATTAATCTCTAAGGGCGCGTTTGGTGCATGGGTTTGGGCTGGTTTAGGTTTAGTATCCAGCCCAAACCGTTGTTTGGTGCATGGGTTTAAGGCCCGGGTTTAAACTGGGCCCGGGTTCGGAGACGGGCTTAATTCACTGTTTGGGCCGGGCTTGTAAACCCGGCACTCTTGGAGGGTTTAGTTAATCCGAACAGTAAAATGACATGAAATTACCATTGCGCCCCCACTGTAGATGTTTTTTTCCCCCATTTTGCCCTTTTAGATCCAGAAATTTACACCTCTGCCATGATCCAAAAGACAAAAACGAAATCTTCCCCAAATCGTTTTTTCAAACCCTCCACCGTCGTTGCTCCTCTCCGGCTAGGTTTCCAAAACTCCCCGACGGCGTGCGTACAGCGTATCCGGTGACATGGAAGTGTAGTTAAGCTCCGATTCCGGAGTAGTCTCGCAGAAGCCATCTTCATTTGAGGTAAGGTATTCAACTTGAAATGAAGTTCTAATTTTTTGTGCGAAATGTCAAATGTGCGTCGGCTTTGGCTCTGGAGGCTTGATATTTGATGTTTTTTTTCTTGATTTACATCCTTCCAGTCGAACCCCAAAACAGTATCCTACATTGCATGCTTCATTTTGAGTTTGGGCCTCTCACATTGTCAAACTATTGTTACATTTTGTGGTGGTATTGCTCATGGATTCGTTAAAATCTTTTCGGAATTGATAAAAAAATCTTATTTTGAAAGCTTTTTCGGAATTTATCGATCGGAGAAATCCCCAGATTTTATGAACTCAACAATGTCATATATTTAGTTTCATTTAGTGGTTCAAAAAAACCCAGGTATTCTTGTTGTTGAGATTTGAAAACGAGGTATGGAGTCTAATCTGGTGTGGCAAAGCTATGTTGAATGCAGTCTTTGATGCAAAATGGGAGGAAAAAAACAAATGAAATTTAGCTAAATTGGACAGCACAGAAGCACTAAAAGATAGAAACTGTGATCATTCTAAGATTTGGTAGTGCATGTGAGACTTGTTTCTTGCTTACTCCTTTTTTAAAGGGTTTGTGAAGGCCACAAATTTGTACACATGCAGCTTGCCAGTGTGTTGATGCTTACATGCCATATACATATATATCTAATAATTGCTTCTACTTTTCCAAATATCACTCTCATTTAACCAATTTCATCATAAAGCCTATAAAAATATTCAGTACTTATTTGAAACCATAAAGATTCCATACAAACGCATAGTGCATAAGAAAAGCAGATGTATATATCCCATCTGCAATGTGTGCAAGCACTAATTTTAAAAAGCATAATTTTTGTAATTATTTTAAATATGCAGTCTATAAACAGAGCCCACATCAATAATACATGTTCTAATTGAATATGTGAACAAACATTAATATATGGTGAAATGATGATTGTGCAGTTGAGGTATCTTATATAGAAATGGAAATTTGAATTAAGTTCAGGCTGAACCACCATTGATATTTATGCCATATATATGTAAAGATATTGTCAAATATGCATAGAATATTGTATATATAGCAGGACATATAATAGGTAAACTGGATTTTCAAGAAATTAAATCATCCTTCTACAAATGTTCTCTAACTTGAAAACAGAATTTTGGGTAGTTGAAGTATAAAGTTATTGCGCATATCCAATTACTGTTTGTTTTTTCACTTCCTTTTTCCTTGTACGAAAACTTTGATGCGCAGAATTTTATTGTTATTATGACGAATGGTATGTTCTAACTAGCATTGGCACTCATCATGCATCCGTTATCATTACTTAATGCAGGCCGTATCGATTGCAGCGATTTTTTTACTAAGGGCCTGGAAATACTCTTACACGTGCCAGTTAACACCTGATCCTTGAAATTTGAAAGTGCCAAAACAGGTTTCATTAAATTCTTCCAATTGTACACTTTCAATGCTTGCCTAAATTCTCACACAACTTCTCTATAAGTTGCTGTTCCGCTTAATGTAGATCTAGGTTTTGGGTTTACTTGCTGTAGTTCTAGGAATTTCATGCTACGTCAAATGTGGCATAGCATTTTTTTGTTAAAAATCTGTGTGAAATTAATGTTTCTGCTTTTGCACATGCTTACACCTTCGTGAAAAATATGGTAGTTGTAGGTGATCCTCACTGGATGGTAAAAAGCTATATAATGTCCTGTTTGATCTTTGTTTGAATTATTTTGTTCATCTAACTCCATTTTTTTTCAACCCGAGTTGTGCAATATATACATAATATACCCATGATGTGCGAAATGCTGAAAATTCCTTCTCGTATCGTAAACGCTAGTAGCCTTACATAGAGGTAGTAGTTGGACCCCATTATTTTGGTGGTACCATGGAACATGATTCCAATTGCTATATATCGTTGTTTTGCATTCACGATGTCCTTGTTGAAATGTAATTGACAATTACCAAATGTATTGTTCCATTTCAGCCATAACTTGCATTCGGCTCTCATCATCGTAATTTCAAACACAAAAATGATGTCCGATGACTCCGATTTTGAAGTTTTTACTCATGCGCTTAACGCAGTGAATGTTGGATTCAAGTCATTGTTGACCTTGATGACATTTGCTTACATCTTTAGGCGCCATAACTTAAGGGCAAACTCTCGTAGGGGCCGTAGAGCTAAAAAGTACTTCGTGTCTAGAAAAATTCCCCGCCAGTTGGATCACTTACGTAGTCTTACACTTCTAAGTGACATCACCTGCATAAACCAACCGCGTATGAGTCGTGACACATTCAGTCGTCTGTGTTTCCTGTTGGAAAATTTAGGGGGTCTTCAACCTACTAGATACCTACAAATTCCCGAACAAGTGTCCATTTTCCTTTCCATTCTTGCACATCACAAGAAGAATCGAGTTGTCATGCATGATTTTGATAGGAGTGGTCACACAATTAGCACACATTTCCATTCCGTCCTTCGCGCTTTGATCTCCTTGCACACCGTTCTTTTGGTTGAACCTAGTCCGATTGCAGAGGATGAAGACTGTGATCGTTGGAAATGGTTTAAGGTAATTATCTAAACCTACTGTAGCAAGTACAGTAAGCATTAATAATTTTGCGTAAACACTAGGACGTTTTAGTCCTAAGTTGTGTTGGGGGTATTAGGGTTCACTCTATTTTTTTTTCATCTAAGATCATGTATAATATCTTCTGTAGGGGTGTCTTGGTGCCCTAGATGGTACTTACATTCCTGTTCTCGTGCCCGCGGCCGATAAACCAAGATATCGAAACCGAAAAGGTGTCGTATCTGTGAATGTCCTAGGTGTCTACGATAGGAACATGAATTTTGTCTACGTGCTGACCGGATGGGAGGGATTAGCTGCTGAAGTTTCATTACACGAACGCTTCCTCCCCAAAAATATTGCTATTCCATATTATTGTGCGAAATCGAACATTACAAATCAAATACTTCCAACACAAATTACACGGTAGTAGTTTTGATCTTGGTTTGGGATTGAGAATTAAAAAAATTTATATACCTAGTTGACATTTAGTCACAGCCGTCCACGACAGTTCGGCCTTCGGCTTTAGATATAAATCAACCAAGATGAAGGTCACTCTCAATCCTCGGACTCCTCTGAATACATTCCAACAATTTCAACTATTTCTGAAAATAAACAAGATCACACCTTCAACATTTGAGGTTTGGAAAAACTAAAAGACCATTTATACTTTTGCTCATATCATGACATATAAATTGAAAAAGGTGAAGCTGTGCATCATAGATGGAGTGTTCGAAAATAGGTTTTACCCGTTCACGTCGGTGCCGTCGGGATAAACGTTATAGGTTGCGACAGGGAAGTTCCCAAAACAGAAATTGCACAACCCCAAACTTCGGAAGATCAAAGAAGA
The DNA here is from genome assembly GCA_005771605.1 of Scutellaria baicalensis. NCBI lineage: Eukaryota > Viridiplantae > Streptophyta > Magnoliopsida > Lamiales > Lamiaceae > Scutellaria > Scutellaria baicalensis. Next base: position 8,640,222 of record CM016728.1, on the reverse strand, counting down.
TGGAAAGGGTACTCACAAATTCGGTCAACTTTCGACAAGGCCGATGGATTTTAAGATCTGCATTTGTGAGGAATTTTGAAAGCTTTGGGCTTCAAATAAGTTCGAATTGCAGAGGAAATTTTGACATGAGGAAGAAGGATGGAGGAAGAATAGTGAAAATTTTCCTTCATTTTGTATTATTAGTGTAGGATTATTTTGGTAATTTTACTTAACTTATTAAACCCAACCTATATACCAAACACAAATTTCTAAACAACACACTTTATAAACATTTATACCAAACACACATTACAACTAAACCCATACCAAAAACCTCCACACCAAACACACAAATTAAATTGTATGAACAGTAAAAAGCCCGAAGTTTATTATAATCCAATCCATACCCAAACTCCGTACCAAACGGGGCCTAAGTACCTAAAACTTAGAAATCCCCAAATTCAATCAAATTGAAAATTTGTAACCCTATCTCTCTCACACCTGACCCGCCCCATCCCCCTCTCTCTCAGCCGCCGCCGCCGCCCTCCGCCGTCGCCTCTCTCTCAGCCGTCGTCCGCCGTCGCCTCTCTCTCAGCCGCCGTCCGTCGCAGTCTCCTCTCTCTCTCATCCGCCGCAGTCTTCTAGTATGCAATTAGAATCCAAAGAATTAGGGCAATAATCGATTCTGAACTGTGAGTGAAGAACTGAAAGAAGGTATGTGAATGTCTTTTTCTTCGTGTTATTTTGCTTCCTTATGCAATTTCGGGCTGCAATTTGTCTGTGGAGAACTGAGTAATTGTATGGGGAGTGGATCCCCTGCTGTATAGCAAATAACGGCGTGATGCTTCCCCCGTTTCTGGTGTATAGCAATGGATATATCATAAATTTTACACATCAGGAACTAAACTTTATCACATCTTTAATTCATGAACATCACGTATTCATGTAATTACTTCGTGTTACTCCATTTACTCCATTTTCTTCGCGTTACTCGATTTTGAACTTCCTCAAAGTGTTGCTTCATTAGTGAGATCACTGTTCTTAATAGTTTTTCTTCATCTGTCTTTGTACGATATATATGCAATGATCAGGTGTTAAGAATATTTGCTGAAATTTATAGCAATGGGTAGTTTTTGTACTGATGAAGTGTTTTTAGTTTGTGTAATTTATGATGGTCAAAATATTATTGCTCACAAAATTGTGCTGGATTGGTAAATATTGTTGTAGTTTTTTATTTCAAGGGGATCTGGATATTCATTGCTGTTAATTCTTTGAATAGGGGATTCAAATGGAAAGAGTAGTTAATTGCTTTAAATTATCATGAAGCACTTTCTTGCTTATGCTTGTTATTAAGGCATATATGTAATGAGGTAAGCTGTGCAAGATTTGGGATTTTGGAGAGGACAAATTTTTGTATGTGTTATTATGTTTATTTTCTAGTTAAATCTTGAAATGGAGGCCAAAATTAGTGTTAACGAACTCGAGCTCGAACTCGAGCTCGAGTTCGAGCTCGAACAATCAAGCTTGAATTCGAGCTTGTTAACGAACTCGAGCCGAACTCGAACTCGAGCTCGAGCTCGAACAATCAAGCTCGAATTCGAGCTTGTAACCGAACTCTTTCGAGCTTTTATCGAGCCGAACTCGAACTTGGCTCGTTTGTCCTATTAACGAGCCTTATCCGAGCCGAACTCGAACGAATATCGAGCCCAATATTTTTCAAACGAGCCGAGCTCGAGCTTCATTCCTAAGGCTCGAACCGAACTCGAGCCGAACTCGAGCCCGAACCGAACTCGAACGAGCCAAACTCGAGCCCAGTACTGTTCGGCTCGGTTCGGCTCGTTTACATCCCTAACTATCTGAAGCCTGAAATCCCCAAATTCAATCCAAATTGAAAACTTGTAACCCTCTCTCTCATCTCTCATCTCTCATTCACCTCACCCGCCCTCGTCCCCCTCTCTCTCAGCCGCCGCCGCCGCCTCTCTCTCAGCCGACGTCCGCTGCAGTCGCATCTCTCTCATCGCCACCCGCCACGCCGCCGTTGACTCCGGTTTCAGGTGATTTCTCTCATCTCTCATTCGCCTCTTTGTTGGCTTATGATGAAAGAACTTTTATCTTAGCGGATTTCAGTGAGATTGAATATATAATTCAATCAATGATCTGATTGTTACGCACACTGAAGCCTCCTTTTCTACTTAACCTCCGTGAGCCTACTTAATGAAATACACGTTTTATTTCATCTGTTTTAAGCCTGCTAACTCTCTAAAGAGTGTATCATGATCGATTTGTTAGAATCCATACTATCAATTTTAGTTCTATGATATTGTATGAACTGCAAAAATGAGAAAATCTGGTGATACTTGTTTTTTTTTTTTTTTCCAGTTATTGGTCATTTCTTCAGTTGATGCAGATAAATTTCAATTTTAGGTTTATCATTTGTGGTCTTATAAAATTCTCTTCCCCTTTCTTTCATTATTGCCATTGTTTTTTTTTTTTTTTGGTCTCTCTTTATGTATAGTATGATTCGCCATTGTAGTTCAGATGGGAAGCAGCTCTGAAGAAACAGATGTCGCTATAACTGAGAAGAGTGAGTTGTATTGTTGGCCTTGGGTAGGGATAGTAGCTAGCATAATAAATGAACCAAAGAATAGTGATTGTGCGAATGGCTATAGCTACTGGTTCAAGAAAATCTCCAAATACAAGCCTACAGCAATTGAAATGTTCTGGGATGACCACCATATTAATAATTGATATAATTGGTTTTTTTTTAGGTGAATCCTTCTCACATGTCAACCGCTAACACTACATTTTGCATTAAATTATTTGTTTTATGTTTTTTTAGTTGTTAACATCTCTAATTTTCATAATTTATTATTTTGAACATTGTAAGTGACAGTTGAACATATATATTTGTCGTCATGGATCAAAGATCGAGAAGTTTAATGTTTAGAATATTATGTTGACTTGAAATTTGACTATTTTAATTATTTTTGTACGTCAATGTTGAATTGTGAAATTTGTACGTGTTAGTATGTTTATTTTCTAGTTAAATCTTGAAATGGAGGCCAAAATTAGTGTTAACGAACTTGAGCCCGAACTCGACCCGAACTCGAGCTCGAGCTCAAGCTCGAACAATCAAACTCGAATTTGAGCTTGTAACCGAACTCTTTCGAGCTTTTATCTAGCCGAACTCGAACTTGGCTCGTTTGTTTTATTAACGAGCCTTATCCGAGCTGAACTCGAACGAATACCGAGCCCAATATTTTTCAAATGAGCCGAGCTCGAGCTCCATTCCTAAGGCTCGAACCGAACTCGAGCTGAACTCGAGCCCGAATATTATTGAACGAGCCGAACTCGAGCCCAGTACTGTTCGAAAAAGAGGGCTTTGTCAATGTGTGAAATATATATACCAAACAAAGCTTTCTGCCCCAATAGGCCCCAAGGGGTGAGGATCAATGATCTACCCAATTCGTTTTCTTCGTTTTTCTTTTTTGGGAACCAAATTCTTGATTATAAATTTATTTAGTACTAATTTTATTTTGAGTTTATCGATTCTCGTAGAAACTAGGTACCTTGTGCGTTGTGCCGAATTTTCGTACAATTAATGGTAGCTAATTTGATTTGCTGCAGTAAACCCAATACAATTCCGATGGACCCTGATATCATGAAATTCCTAGAAGAAGACGAGGTTCCCCACCCTAATTCTATAACTATCCATTCTTCAGCAATTCATTCATAATTTAAGGCTCGGGTTTTTCTTGCATTTTTTCAATTTTTTTTTTAATCAATGTGACTACATTACCTTGTTTTTTTTTTTTGCAGGATGAAACAATGCATTCCGGTGCGGATGTGGAGGCTTTCACAGCTGAGTTAAATAGAGACATTGAAGGAAATGTCTCCACAACACAGCAGCAGCCATCTGATTCGGATTCAGGTAAAATAATTCAATACAATTGAGTAATTTGAGTTACTTGGATTATGTTTGAAGTGTATATGTTGTAAATATAATTTCTTGATTGTTGTTATATTACAGTTTTATTGTGCTTTGGTAGCTTATATTATGATGGATTTTACCTTGTTCCCTAACTGGGTTTCTTAGATAAAAGAAAGAAAAATATCAGAGGTGGGTTTGTTGCTAATTTATTTTTGAGTTATAATGGTGGGTGTTTTTTAGATACTTTTGGAGAAAGGGGAGATTTAGGGAATGAAGGTATTTGGAGATAGAGTCTTTAAGTGAGACAAAGAGATCTGTTTTCTGAAGATTCGGTTGAGAATCATGAGTTTGCTGTGATAGAATTATATGGTCTTGATGTGCTGAAAGCATAATAGATGTTGTGTTATATTTTTGGTCCCTTTGAGGCCAATTAATTATATTGTTACGTTTTCAATTGAAGTTTTGATATTTCAGTGTTAATAAATAAATTCACATATTATTGTTATATTTTCTTTGCACTTTCCGTGTCCTGAGATTCTATTTTGAGCTATTATTGTTGCAACTTCTGACCTTGATGCGTCCAAATACTTGCGTGCTGTTTTTTATTTTATTTTTTACAATCATGCCTTCAACTGGTTTATGGAACTTAGTAGTAGAGAGGATTATCATTTGAAATGATCTTCAACGAAGAGGATTATCATTTGGAATGATCTTCAGCAATGAGGTTTTGTTTCTCTGTAACTTTTTATGTTGAACTTGTGCAAAGGGGATTGTTCCTACCCACTAGACACGTGTTAAGAAACTTATTTGGAATGTGTGTATTTGGAATTCATTGTCTCTGATTTTTGGTATCCTGACAGGCTTTTGTTTCTATGTAGCATGTCTGTGGTGTGTGATCTTATGAAATGCTTAATATAGTGTTGTTTCTGCCTTGGTCTACTTAGTTGGATTTATGAGGCTTAGAATTTTATGAAGATCTTTTATATGCAAGCACCACATTCAATCAGAGCGAGCCTTCTAGGTTATTTCCACGTATATTTATAATTAGGGTGGGACTATCTGCACCCAATCATTTTCTAAACACACCCCAAATACTAAATACATCCAAATTAAAGGATAATAATTTATAAAATTCCTAATAACACTCCAACATATCTCAATTCTACCCTTATATTAAAAAAATGAAAAAAAAAAACAGAAAAGAAACGGAACCTTCCGTCTCTCTTCCCCCCGTCCCCTCCTCTTTTTCCCTCTCTCTCTCACCCCCGCCCCTGCCCCGGCCCCCGCCCCCTTCTCTTTCTCCCTCTCTCGATTCAACCTCCACAACCATCGAACGGGAGGAGGAATCCCGAGCTCGTCATCAGAAGCTTCCAACAAGTACCCCAGATCCGCCTGAGACTCGCCGGAATCCGACACCAGATCGACCACTTCACTCTCTCCACCGGTGCCCGCAGCGGAGTACGGGGAGGCAGTAATCTCCTCCTCGAAGCTCTTCATAAAGGAATCCAGATCCTGATTGGAAGTGCCGAACTCAGGATCGTCATCCAAACTGTCCAATAGATCCTCCCTCAACCTCTTTACCTCCGGCGAGTCGACATCCGACTCGGCCTCATTCCGGGAACTCGTTTCCTGAGCGTTCTCCATGACTGGAAAAACAGTGTCAACGACGTACGATCAACACAGGGAATAACAGATTTGGAACTGTAGAGAGAAGAAATACACAAGGAGTGAGATGGGGAAGGGAGAGAAGGTGGAATTTTGGAGAAGATGAAGTGGGTGTTTTTAGAAATTTTATTAGTAAGGGTATTTAGGACTTTTAATATATATTTATTATTTTATTTATTTAAAATAGGGTGTGTTTAGTAATTGGTGGGGTGTGTATAGTCTCACTCTTATAAATAACCGTAAAACGTTTAACCCTTTAAAAGAGGTGTAATGTACTATCTGAAATGTTGTTTTATGTCAAGCAGAATATTGTAGAAATTCATAATTGGGAAAGAAGGTCGACAGAATTCTGAAGGAGTTCACCATAGGGGTCCATAATCAAGTTATAAATGTTAAATTTGTTCAAGTTTTTTGGTAGCATCCTATCTGATTACTTCAAGATAGTGGCTGTGCCAGTATCATGTTTTTCTGGAGCTGACTTTCATTTCATCCTCTCTCTAATTTTAATTTATCTTTACTAGATAAATTAGTTTTTCTTACACATGGATTTCCTTCCATACCTCATTACAAAATTGTGAGTGATGTAAAATTATATTATATAGTCATTCTGCTGTGTACTTGATATATAATGATATTCCAGAGGCATGCCTCCTCTGAAAACCAATGAGGTGACAAGTCAAATGTTTCTGATAACTGACAACTCATTACCAATTCAGAAGTTTCATACAAGTGGAGTAATAAAGTTACCTCAAAACTGGTGATTGTTCCAAAACCACATGATTTTCAATGTGATCATGAAGTTATGAACATTGAGACTCCTTTTGAAAACAACATCCTCAGTCCTTGCACATAATCTGTCAATCTCTTCTCAATTTTTGTCTGCGAAAAAATACTTTGTGTCTCTTATCACATGGAAAACCTTTTTTCCTCTGCATAGACTTACTCTTAGTAATCAGGTTAGCCTATCCTACTTGGTTAATGTGGCGGTTTTTCCTGGTCTTTGGCCAGTACTTGTGGAAGGGTTAAGGAAGAGAAATAACCTTTACTGATAAAAAAATGCTATTTATATAGTGTCAATACTAAGGAGTAAGGATGAACTTTCTTTATGAGTTTTTGGGAAAGGAGTATTTTGTCATTATGGTTGATACTTAAAAAATTCGACATCATCTTCTCCAAAACGAAGAATGACTTTCGTAATTAATACTCTTATTTTCGTAATAATGTCAGAGCTAATGTGCATTATATCGATGTAGCAACCTTTTTTGAATTTATAGTTGTCATACTGTAAAAGGTTTATACAAGCTAGCGTCATCAATAAATTACTTATGATGGGAGTATTCAGATCTCTAACTGAAGATTTATAAGAAAGGACAAGAATAACCGTTTTCCAGTCCAAGAATCTGTGATATATGATTGTTGGTCTTATTTTTCTTTGTAATTATCGACCAATTCTAATGAATGATATGATTCTTCCTCTTCCATCCAATTCAACAAATGCAGCAGCCTTATCTCAGGGAAGTGGTCAAAGTCATTTTCTTCCACAGTGGCAAAATTCCAGCCATGATGGAATTGCTAATTTCCAAAGTGGGCAAGATCTCGTGGCTATGGAGGATAAAGAGCAGCATTCTTCTCAAGCAGATCTACAGAAACATGATTCAGACTTGCAAAATAGAAAAGAGGATGATAATTCCTCTCATGAGTCTGACTCTTTGCTACATAACCCCTCGATAGATGCTTGTGCACAATCACAGGATGATCGGAACACTTTCCCTTTATCCCAACCTATGGTTATGCAGGCATCTGCAGATCAACCCCTCAATATCCAAGGGCTAGATCACAATGCGAACCCAGAGAAAGAATCACAGATGGACAAAGTGCGAAACAACAGTCATCATCCATCTATGTCAGTTGGGTCAAATGATCAACATCCCTTGCCAATGGAATTCAAAGATCAACAGTCATTGTCAACGGGTAAAGGTATTCAACAGACTGATATGGGATTTAGTAGTGAACAAGTCATGGCACCAGTGAATCAACCTACTACAGGAATGATGATGAGCGGCCCACAGGCAACGACCTCGGGAATGAGCAGTCAACAGTCCATGACAACTAGTAATCAACAGCCAGGTGCCCCATTAAAATTGAACAAACAAGTTCCCTTTGGCATGTTACTTCCTATCATACAACCCCAACTTGACAAGGACAGATCTATGCAACTTCACACTCTTTACTTCAGACTAAAGGTAGTTTTTTAATTGCTCATCATTTTGTTAATAATAAGTCTCTACTCCAGAATGGCTAAATCACAGTTCCATGCCGACATTGATTTATCTACTTCCAGAAAAATGAGATTTCTAAAGATGGTTTTGTCCGACACATGAGAAGTATTGTTGGGGATCAGATGTTAAAAATGGCTGTATACAAACTACAGACTCAGGTGAGTGATGAATATCATGTCATTTATTGCATTTACTGTTGACTTTTGAATTCTGGAAATGTAGACTGATTAATTCAATGGAAATGAATTTAGGCTGCTAGGAACTCACAGCCCACACCAAATCAATATCAGTCACAACCTCAGGCCCCTGCCCGCCCAATTCAAGTGTCTGCAAGTGGTGCATATCCTTCTCTGCCCAGGCAAATTGATACTTGCTTCAGAAATGACCTCTTCTGCTAACACAGTTTCCATTTCTGGTTTTTTTTGCAGCACAACTACCAACAGACTTAATCAACCCAACAAATGACAATAATGCAGCTAAATCACGTGAGATGGAAAACCAATCTGATTCACAGGGAGTGCAAGTCAGCCAGATGCCCACTTCCAGCTCGGGTGCATTAAGTCATGAAAGGAAGCATCCTGCATTTTCAACACAAGGACTTAATAAGCAACAGCACATGCAGTTCTCACAAACATCTTTTCCCACATATGGAAATGCTGGGAGTAGTTATTCACCTTTCTCTGCTACTAATCCTGCATCTTCAACATCTGTCCGGCCACAATCTCTTGATTCCCAGATGAGGCAGACCCCATCTCATCCTAACATGGCTGTTAATAACTTAGGGCCAACACCCAGGGCCATGAATATGTCAACCATGTCTAAGTTTGATAGGCCTCATGCTCTTGGTGATGCATCTAAGAAAGTGCAGTCTGGGAGTCTGAGTCACATGAACAGCAACATAGCATTGCAACAGAGTCAGGTCCAGTGGCCATCATCCACCAGTAAAGAACAAAAAACTGGTGTTCCAATGTCAATGACTCATGTAAAACAGGAACCACCTGATCAGTCAAATGAACAACATAAAGCCTTGTTGTCTTCTTCACATGGATTATCTTCTTTGTCTCATGCACCTGTAAAACTGACTAGTACTGCTTCTGGGAATTTGAAGGATGAATCTTTGGAGATGCTATCATCTAGAACAGGATTCTCACCACTCACAAATTCAGCTTCCTCTCCAGTTCCCAGCCAGATGGAGGCCAACATTTTGGTATTTGACGACTCTTTTATTTCTCTGTTGTGCCTTCCTAAATGTGTGGTCTCAAAATAGGTTAATCAGATCCATTTCTGAGCATATCCATATATACAGTCATGCATAAAAAATTCATACTATGGCTGTGTCTGTAAAGCCTTGATGTGAATAAAAAGATTTTCTGATTTAAACCATCATGTTAAATAGCTTACTCTGTAAAAATCAGCCTGTTCAACCTGAGTAATTACCCAAAGTATCTTGTGTGGTTACTGTAGATTGAAGCTTTGTTAGGAAAAAATGGAAATAAATGTGATCTAATATGGTAATCGAGGATGCACAGAAGATGTATTATGCCAATCTTCTATCTGGTAGCCAAGTTGTAATTATTGCATTAAGTTGTGCTAATTTTCAGGGTAAAACTAGTCAGTGTCACTGGTAGTTTTCCCATGAGCATTGAAACATATAATAATGGACTTTATCATACCTGGTTTTTGTGCGCATGTGTCTTTTGGATGTTACGTTTGCCTGATTTTCGTTGTTTTCTTCTCTCTCCAGATCTATGTGATAGTTTAAACTTTAATTTGTTGTTAAGTTCCTATTAACTACTCCACAAAGACTAAATTACCTTCTTAGTTTTGTTGGGAAAGAAATGACGTCATTAATAAAGTAGCTGTATTCATTGCAAAAGTGCTTACATGTATGACCTACTATTGGATGATAAAACAGAATTTTCAATGTTTTCTCATATTCCTAAATCTTGAAATATTAAATCCGTCTACCACTATCCTAGTTGAGCCAATTGCCACCTTATCTCTCTTTTACGTTTTGGGCATGTCTTATAGATATCTTTGTGGTCCCTTTTTATTAAGGCTTACCTAAATAATTTATTGATGATGCGACGATTGAGGTAACTTACTGTTTTCTTATGACCTTTAATTAAATGGAACTTAATTGGCAAGTCTCTTCTAAGGACCATGTAATCTTATGCCACATACAGGCCATAAAACATATGCACATTCAAGCCTATTATTCAAAGCACCTAGTTATGCATTTTGTCAATTATATGCCACGTACAAGTTGATTTCATGCACACTGCATTCTGCATATCTGTACATTCACAAAAGGTGGCGAAACATTAGAAGCTTTCTAAGAAGCTTTTATATATGAATAGTTTAGTGTTTTACGTATGTTTTATTACTTTTTTTGCTTTGGTTTCTCATGTGGCTAACCTTGTAGTTTTCTACACACTTATCTATTCAGCTCCCACCCTTGCTCACCTTTAAAAGAAAAATTTTGATGTTAATTCTCATAAATAGTAGTTTACCTCAAGATTTCCCCCCCTTTTTTTTGGGGGGGGGGGGGGGTGGTTTGTGAACTGTTATTCAGAGTACAAATTATGATACTTGTTTCATCAACTTTTAGTACTCATTGGTTATTTCATCTCCTGTCTAATTTTTTCAGTCGAATTCTCGGATGCCTTCTCTAACACCGCCTATTGGGACTGGAAATAACTCCAAGGGTCCCCAAAAAAAACCATTGGTTGGCCAGAAGAAGCCAATGGAAACACCGGGTTCCTCGCCTCCATCAAGGTGATGCTATTTATGGGTATTGATTAATGAATTTTCTGAGGATAAAAAGCTCGAGTGGATTACTCTTTTGTTAATAGTGAATTCTCACAAATTTATTTCAGCAGTAAGAAGCAAAAAGTGTCTGGAGCCTTTCTGGATCAGAGCATTGAACATCTCAATGATGTCACAGCAGTGAGCGGAGTTAATCTCAGGGTAACACATCCTCAACCTACCTCAAACATTACATAAAGAAACAGAATCATGTTCCTTCTGCCCGCTTCCTTGTGTTTGCTTGTAGTCCTCAGAGCAATATATGTTTGCTAGTCTTTTTAAATGAAATACATGAATAGGAGGAGGAAGAACAACTGTTTTCTGGCCCCAAGGAAGACAGCCGGGTTTCAGAGGCATCTCGACGGGTTGTTCAAGAAGAAGAAGAAAAACTGATTCTGCAGAAAATACCACTTCAGAAGAAAGTGATGGAAACGAGTTAGTATTTTTATAAGTGAATGTCAATTACTTATTTCGATGATCTTCATTCAATCTATTTCTGTGTTTTTTTTTTGGGCCTTTCAACTTAGAGTTTTAACTTTTTATGTGTATTTTTCCTGGCAGTGGCCAAATGCGGTTTAAAGAATATGAGCAATGATGTGGAAAAGTGTTTGTCCTTGGTGAGATTTTGATAGATGTAAATATGCTCTAAATGCCTTTTGAGTGCTCAAAGAACCATGTTGCACCATAAGTGCTTTTACTATTTTAATTTAAAAAGTTCTATTTGAAAACTATATCCGGAAGACTTGTGATTTACCTGACTTCAATGTCAGAGGCTCTGAGATGTGTAATTCACTTATCAAACAATGTGTTAACCTCTCAATTGTCTTTCAATTGAAAACATGATGTCCATATCAAGTTTTCTAGAAGCTTTACTGAACCATCTATCTGTTTGTTGAATACTGCTTTTTAGTGCGTGGAAGAGAGAATGCGTGGACTCTTATCTAACATGATCAGACTTTCAAAACAGGTTAGTTTCCCCACTTCATCTTTAGTACTGCGCTCTACTTTCCATCTGTTTTAGATCTTTCTGGAGTAAAGTCTGCTTCCTTTTGTGCATAAGAATATCAATGTTTATCTAGCTGAATTCTAGTTATCTGTGCAGCGAGTTGATATTGAGAAGCCAAGGCACAAAACCATCATCACCTCAGATGTTAAGCAGCAAATCATGACAATAAATCGTAAAGCTCTGGAAGAATGGGAGAAGAAACAGGTTGAAACTGAAAAGTCGCAGAAACTGAATGAAGTAAGCAATCTGTGCTTAATTTGTTTGTTTCAATTTATGTGTTTGGCCTACTTGTTGAAGAAACTCCGTTTTATTCTGTATCTTAATTTTTTTAGCCTGAAAGTAGTAATGGAGTTGATGGTGATAAGGAGAAAGATGAAAGCCGCGCAAGATCAACAAAGGTATTGATGTGAGATTTCTGTAAAATACCGTATGAGTTGTATAATTAGAACTGTACAAGGTTCTCTTTTATTTTCCAGGCTAACAAGGAAGAGGATGATAAAATGCGGACGACAGCTGCAAATGTTGCTGTGCGAGCTGCTACTGGAGTGGATGACATGCTATCCAGATGGCAATTAATGGCCAAGCAGAAACAGGGAGGATCTGACACACCATCCGGTTCCCAGACTAACAAAGATGTGGGACGAAAGACTGCAGCAACCTCTACAAGAAACACTAGGGAAAGTCAAGAATCAGAAAAGCGGGATTCTTCTGCTGCTTTTTCCACTCCTGGTAAGTTGTTAATTTAGTTAGCAAAAGTACTTAATAATTTACAGCGAGAACTCATAGATGGCCTCTTCTGGGTAGAAAGGAACTAGCGTTAAAAAGCTTCGCAATTAATTTGGTTACTCGGCACCATTGATGAGCCTCTGTGTAATTAGTCTTTGAGTGCCTTTCAACTGCATAAATCCTAAGATTGTTTATCATATTTCTTTGTCAGTACGTGGGGTCTTTATAAGAAAATCTTTCATCCATGCGATCTGACAAATTGTGCCTTTATTTTCTCAAATAACTGGTATAGTAATGATAAATGTAAATATTCTAGTGAAATTTAACCTAGTGAGTCTTATATCTGACCTTAAATCCTCAAATTTTGCGAGAGAACTGCCGAATACATTCTTTGCAGTAGGACACATTTCTCATCAGTTTTAAAACGTTTTGTAGATTTAGATATGCTTTGACCATGTGCACTATTCACAATATTTGTTGCATTCAACCCATGAAAGCTTGACCTAGCTTTACTGCTGTCATTACACTTGACCTAGACTATTTCCATTAATGGCGACATATCGAGACTGTTCTTTGATTATTACTGAAACTGAGTCTCTGTGATTGATATTCAAAGGACTTAATGTAGAAAATGTGTTTATTAATCTCTGAAAATCCTTGTATTGTTTTCTCTTGGGTAGAATTTTTGACTTGTTTCGTTTGTATAACAGCATCAGTTAGAAAAGTGGGAAGAAATCAGGTAGTTGTCCCAAGGGTGGTTCGGAGTATCTCAGTTAAGGATGTGATTGCGGTATTAGAAAGGGAGCATCAAATGTCAAAATCGACACTGCTATACCGCTTGTACCAGAAGCTTGGCGCTAATGCTACGAGTGAACGAGAATGACATGAACAGCTCATTCTACCAGTAGATTATGTGTTTGCCCTTGAAATGAATTGAAGGTACAAATGTCTAATTAGCATTGACCTTTCACTTGCTTACAAAGACGGTGCTGTTTCGGTTGGTTTATATAATAGAGTGCACTCCCCATTTGAGGATGCTAGTTTTTTTTCCCCTCGAAGGGAATGATAGTTTCTGTTTAGGCTGTGTTTGGCTATTTATATTTGAGGGATGAATTAGCTTTTTTTAGTTTAGATAAGGAATTTTTTTTAGATCTTAAAGAAGTTAGATCAGAGTTTAGTTGTTTATATGAAGAAAACATCAGCAGATATCATGTATTTCTTTTTTAAAGAATGTTTTTAGAGGATATTTACTGTCCTAAAAATATGAATTCTAAATCCTATTATTTTGTTTGCAATTTGTCTATGAGCAGCACTAGTGTCCCGGGGGCACGATGTCCCCAACTTAATCATCATATGATGTTACATATATATCTACATGCATCACGTGTATACTCCTCAGGTATCATATGTATACTTTTATATAAATGTGATACATGTAGAGTATATGTGTAACATCAAAAAACGTAACACCATAAATATATATATATATATATATATATATATGACATCTGAATAATATGTATATAACATTTAAATCCATGCTTGCATGTGCTGGCATAAGGGTATCTAAGTGTTTGCCTTTCACTATAGCCATTCAAAGGAATTATGGAAGTGTTTGCAAAAGCTTATTGTTATGCATTTAATAAAATTCGATAGTAATAATAAATTATCTCAAAAAAGAAAAAATCGAGACCATGCATGTAAAAAGAAAAGCCTATAAATGATGTTACTTTGAAATTATGATTTTGTATTTAGAAAAAAAAATTCCTACATAGTTTCCCCTAAAAAAATTTCATAATTATTATGTTTCATTTAAAAGATTATAATGAATAACAAATTTTAAAGTTACATTAACAATGTGACCAATTTTTCAAAAATAAAATAAAATTAAACATTGGTTGCAAAAAAAAAATAAACTCCGGTTGCAATTTCCCATCGGTTTTTAGTTCAACAAAATTGAGAGGTCAATTCTGCAAAATTCATAACCAAAATTATTTCTTAGTAGTTGATATATTATTCATTGATTGATACATCTTATATAGCTCAATTCATCTCATAATAGTTCTAATAGTCAATTAGAATGTTTGACACAAAAACTTATGTAAAAGAGTAAGTAAATCCGATTAGCTGCATATAAAACTCATTTTCACTAAACAAGAGCATATCACACATATATCTAAACGTAACTCTCGAATGTGTTATATATTGTTATATATTATATATTGGTTATATAATTGTTAACTTTAACAAACAAACATCAACAAACTTATTAATTATATTATTCAACTTATTAACAAAAATAAATTATATATTTATAAGTTAGAAATATAAAATAATCTAAAATTAATAACTTAAACATAACACATATCAATAATTAGATATTTTACGTTTTTGTATTTATCATCAGTAGGAATTTTAGTGTTACAATTATACATTTTATATTCTTATATTAACATATCACGAGTCTTGTAATGATTTCGCGAATGAGATAAATTATATATTTTCTTGAAAAATATAACATATTATCTAAAATTTATAATTTAATCATAAAACATATCTATAATTAGATATTTTACATTTTTATATTTATCATCAATAAGAATTTTAGAGTTATAATTATACATTTTACCTTCTTATATTAACATATCAACTTATTAACAAATATAAATTATATATTTCTTAAAAAACATTCAACATATTATCTAAAATTTATAGTTTAATCATAAAACACATCTATAATTAGTTACTTTACATTTTTATATTTATCATCAATTAAAAATTTAAAGTTATAATTATACATTTTACATTCTTATATTAACATATCAACTTATTAAAAAAAATAAATTATACATTTCTTAAAAAACATTCAACATATTATCTAAAATTTATAGTTTAATCAAAAAACATATTTATAATTAGATATTTTATATTTTTATATTTATCATCAATAATAATTTTAGAATTTTAATTATATATTTTACATTTTTATATTAATAATACCTAATACATATTAGTATTACATAAAATATAACTACTACATATATTATAAAGTAATGCCTAAAAATTTCCCAAATATATAAAAAGTAATAATAATTTCTAACTATCTGTAGGGATGTAAATGAACCAAGCCGTTCGCGAACTATTCGCGGCTCGACTCGATAAATATTCGTTCGAGTTCGTTTGTGAAGCTTAACGAGCCGAACTCGAGCCCGAATTTCGAGCTCGAATACTTAACGAGCCGAACTCGAGCCTGGGCCTGTTTGATTCGAAAGCTCGCGAACATGTTTGTTAAGCAGGCTCGCGAACATGTTCGTTAGGTTCGTGAATAGTTCGTTAGCATATTCGTTTAGTGTTTGTGGACTAATTTATTTATATATTTTATAATCATATTAGATTTTAAAATTTGAATAAATATATAAATTAAAAAATTCTTAACACAAATATTACAGGATTAAATTAAAAATTCAATACAATTTACTTACTAATAAAAATTCAATACAATACATATTAATTTTATAAACATACTAACTAATAAAAATTCAATACAATTTACTTATTTCTAATATATTAATTGTATTGTTATTTGAATATCTTTAAAATTTTGATATAATGCTTTAAATATTTATATAAATTAAAGTTTGGTTTCTTAATATTGGATTTTCCATTTATGATATTTTAAATATTTATATATGATATTTGAAGCATACATAAGTATAACATATAGGCTATAAATATGTATATAACTAAAAATAAAATATGTATTAATTATCAATATCTACACAATTAGCATTTTTAAAATTTTAAAATTAAGATTTTAAAATAACTAAAAATAAAAATATTAATTAGAGTTTAGAATCTTCAAAATAAATATATAATATTATGGGATTTGAAAGCCACACAAATATATACGTGTACACACGCACCTGCACACACACACACATAGTTTTCGAAAATTAAACGTAACATATTATCGAAAATTAAACGTAACATATATATAAATTAAACGTAACATATTATCTAAAATTTATAATTTAATCACAAAACATATCTATAATTGGATATTTTACATTTTTATATTTATCATCAATAAGAATTTTAGAGTTATAATTATACATTTTACATTCTTATATCAACTTATTAACAAAGATAAATTATATATTTCTTAAAAAACATAGCATATTATCTAAAATTTATAGTTTAACCATAAAACATATCTATAAATTATAATTAGTTATTTTACATTTATATTTATCATCAATTAAAAAAATATAGAGTTATAATTATACATTTTACATTCTTATATTAACATATCAACTTATAAACAAAGATAAATTACATATTTCTTAAAAAAACATTCAACATATTATCTAAAATTTATAATTTAATCACAAAACATATCTATAATTGGATATTTTACATTTTTATCATCAATAAGAATTTTAGAGTTATAATTATACATTTTACATTCTTATATTAACATATCAACTTATTAACAAAGATAAATTATATATTTCTTAAAAAACATAGCATATTATCTAAAATTTATAGTTTAACCATATAAAACATATCTATAAATTATAATTAGTTATTTTACATTTTTATATTTATCATCAATTAAAAATATAGAGTTATAATTATACATTTTACATTCTTATATTAACATATCAACTTATAAACAAAGATAAATTACATATTTCTTATAAAACATTCAACATATTATCTAAAATTTATACTTTAATCATAAAACTTATTTATAATTAGATCTTTTACATTTTTATATTTATCATCAATAAGAATTTTAGAGTTATAATTATACATTTTACATTCTTATATTAACATATCAACTTATTAAAAAAGATAAATTATATATTTCTTAAAAAACATAGCATATTATCTAAATTTTATAGTTTAACCATAAAACATATCTATAAATTATAATTAGTTAATTTACATTTTTATATTTATCATCAATTAAAAAATATAGAGTTATAATTATACATTTTACATTCTTAAATTAACATATTAACTTATAAACAAATATAAATTACATATTTCTTAAAAAACATTCAACATATTATCTAAAATTTATACTTTACATATTAGTATAATGCCTAAATACATATTAGTATTACATAAAACATAATTACATATTACATATATTAAAAAATAATACCTAAAAATTGCCTAATTATGTAAAAAGTAATAATAATTTGATTAATCTCTAAGTACCTAAAACTTAGAAATCCCCAAATTCAATCAAATTGAAAATTTGTAACCCTATCTCTCTCACACCTCACCCGCCCCGTCCCCCTCTCTCTCAGCCGCCGCCGCCGCCCTCCGCCGTCGCCTCTCTCTCAGCCGCCGTCCGTCGCAGTCTCCTCTCTCTCTCATCCGCCGCAGTCTTCTAGTATGCAATTAGAATCCAAAGAATTAGGGCAATAATCGATTCTGAACTGTGAGTGAAGAACTGAAAGAAGGTATGTGAATGTCTTTTTCTTCGTGTTATTTTGCTTCCTTATGCAATTTCCGGCTGCAATTTGTCTGTGGAGAACTGAGTAATTGTATGGGGAGTGGATCCCCTGCTGTATAGCAAATAACGGCGTGATGCCTCCCCCGTTTCTGGTGTATAGCAATGGATATATCATAAATTTTACACATCAGGAACTAAACTTTATCACATCTTTAATTCATGAACATCACGTATTCATGTAATTACTTCGTGTTACTCCATTTACTCCATTTCCTTCGCGTTACTCGATTTTGAACTTCCTCAAAGTGTTGCTTCATTAGTGAGATCACTGTTCTTAATAGTTTTTCTTCATCTGTCTTTGTACGATATATATGCAATGATCAGGTGTTAAGAATATTTGCTGAAATTTATAGCAATGGGTAGTTTTTGTACTGATGAAGTGTTTTTAGTTTGTGTAATTTATGATGGTCAAAATATTATTGCTCACAAAATTGTGCTGGATTGGTAAATATTGTTGTAGTTTTTTATTTCAAGGGGATCTGGATATTCATTGCTGTTAATTCTTTGAATAGGGGATTCAAATGGAAAGAGTAGTTAATTGCTTTAAATTATCATGAAGCACTTTCTTGCTTATGCTTGTTATTAAGGCATATATGTAATGAGGTATGGTATATAATTTTCGGTATACCGTACCGAACCACCCCTACCTTTACTAACGATACTTGTTTTAGAAATCAATCAGCAATCATTTGTAGAAAGAATTAGCTAATCCTTTCACGTTAAGTTACAGTGCTAATCATCCAAGAAGTTTCTTTCGCCAAATAATTATCTCTTGTTGCTAATCAGAGAAGTGGAGGAAAGTAATGTCAAATCATGGGGGAGGAGGAGTAGCAGCTGCACAAATACCCACGAGCTTTGGACATGAGCTCAGAGCCTGCCTCCGTTGCCGTCTCGTCAAAACTTATGACCAGGTTGGCCGGGATCTCCATACATCCACTTCTAATATTTTCCTTTCAAGTTATTGTGATTAAACACCCAAGAGTATGAGATATATTATTACTACTATAATATATGTATTGTTACAGTTTCGGGAGTCAGGGTGTGAGAACTGCCAGTTCTTTCAAATGGAGGATGACCATGAAGAGTCGTTGACTGCACAACCCCCAATTTCACTGGGTATGCTTCTCTCTTGTTCCTTCCTTTCTCTTGTAGCTTGGAACGGATGATCGAGATGT